>JAQIWU010002673.1:0-11549 GCA_034696445.1 Isotomiella minor
AGTTTAAATAAGGCAGAGCATGAAGTAAGTCCAAACCCTTTATTGCAAAAAAAGATACGTACTACAATAACGTTTTGGTGTGGCGATGGGATGATGATGAAAACCGATGATTGTAATTGCAATATAACAACAATGGCAATTTTTTTATTGCCAGACAAGCCAAACGGCTTTCTTCATCCTTCATTCAAAATAAAACTTACCTTTCTTACATTGTAAGCACAGTAGTTGGATGATCTGTGCAATGTAATAAAAGTCCATTCTGTTACGGGCATCTCCTTTGCACTTTTGTTCCAAAGGTAATATTGCATATTGCGTCATGCCTTCTTCATTTATGTTAGGCGTGCAAAAAACGGAGACAGATTTACGGGAACGAGAAGAAGTTATACTATCCGTCCATCATCATTATCCCATCATCTTAAACAATATCGATCATCTTCTTCTGATTCGTCACACCCAGGGAGACTTTTTCTTCCTTGACTTCCAATTCAATTCAGTTCCAAAAGGCAGATGACATTTACTATGAAAAATACAATATTTTCGACTGTCCACCTGCATACTAATGACAAAGGCAATGAGCAAAGCTGACAGGGCTATTAAAGTGAATGACACTTAACTGGCAATCATTGTCATAAAAGGCCCGTCATAACATTAATGACCATTTACCAACAACACTCGTTGTTACTATCATATTTGTGGAAGTACTACGAATGATCGTTATTACGTCAGAAATTGAGTAAGAAGCCGTTTTAGTTGTTAGCCGTTTTAAGACTCGTGATCAAGAGGAAATTGGTCGGAGAAAAAAAGTGAAAGTACACTCGAGTTTCTGTTAATGCTTTGTGGTTTTCCTTAAAATGAAATCATGTTACACACATCATTATTTGATAATTGCTTCCGTATTTTCGTTCTGTCTAATTCTATGCAGGCATAAGTCATTATGTGAACCTACCCTCATCTGCTCTTTGATGCGGCCAATTCTTATTTCTTTTTGACGGCTCATTGTGAGAATACCACAAAAAAGGTGTTGTCGGTCGGTGTCCCATTGATTCGGATTCCCAAAAAACAATTATGTATTGAGACCCCATATTGTTGCGGTGGTGGGATGACATTGCAATTGTCTGTCTGTCTGGGTCTCAATCTTGTTTGTCTTGTATTGGTTGGCATTAAACTTCTAGTTTTTAACGATGAGACAAGAAGACGAGGCTGGTTTGACTAAGCCAATAATCAGAAATCATCAAATGCCGAAGATATCATTATCATTAAAGATTATTTAGGTGGTATAAGTGTTTGTCTACAAATGAATCCGCATTTCTTCGCCTGAAGTTACAGAGAGAGGAGGAGGAAGGAAGGACGACAAATTGAAATTGAATGAAATGAAGCCAAGTTAAAAGTGAGATGCGTAAAATCTAGCACACTTAATGATGAACGTGTGGTCGAGAAAGTAAACTAATGCAACGTTGTCTGAGGTTCTCATATGCAGGATTGTGTAAAACATCATTCTTAACCGGATCAACGATTTTCCTCATTGAAAAATCTTGTTTTGTAAAGAAGAATTTATGAATGAAATAAAATAAGGAGAGAAAGATAAAACCCATCCCCTAAGCCTCAACATAATCCTCAATAATTCCTTTGTTCTAGTCTGGGTTTCATGAGTGTATGTGTATCAGCAGGAAACCAGACAATCTGTCAGATGCAATTAAAAGTAATGAATGAAACCAGTCCACCTAACTATAAATGTGCCCACATACGAGGAAATAATCAACACTAATTCAAAGGTGACTTTCTCCAGGTTGTTTAGTGTTTAGATGATCTGCACAGGAACTTTCTCTTTACTGTTATACTAAAGTGTTACTTTTGTTACAGCTTTATTCTAGTGACTAGTAACCTATTTGTTACAAATCTTATTAAATACCCGATTGATAATGATAAACCTAGGAGTATTGGCTAGTTCAATATTACCTGCTTAAATGATTTAATTAAGAGTATTCAATACTATAAACCTACGGAGTGAAAGCAAATAATATTATTTATTTTCGGCATGCAATCTATTACCTTTCCGCGAACAAAGAAATTATCCTTTCCCCTTAGCGTATATCACACTTACGAAAAGAACCTCCCTTTCATTCCCTCTTGCTTGCTTACAAAAATATCTAAACCTTATATAAGACTTTGTGCCAATTAATTAACGTTAGTTTTCTAATTAAACAGCATAACAATGGAGTCCGCTGTTTATATAATCAATCAATATCAATCATGATGATGATCACAATGATGAGTCGATTCGTTCGGTCCCTCTCTAATTCTCTCACACACAAAAATGCAACCTCGGTGAAATTTCTTGTTTATTCATTGTGACTGGGCCGTCTTTCTTTGTTGGGAGATTTTTTTGAGGGCGAGCCTTCCTTTGACCCCAGTTCACTCCCACCACCACCCCCTTCGGACTTTCCTCCTTGTTTTTCTCGCCCACCTCCTCCCCCTCCATCGTCCTCCTCTTCAGAAGCCCCTTGATCTTGTTCTACTTCGCTTTTGGTGGGTGTGGTGCCCTCCCCTTCTTCCTCCTCTGTATATTTAAGAGAGGAAGAGAGGAACAATTAAAAGGTTGCATGGGGTTGAGGGACTTTCTCTCCACTTTCTGCATGCACTCACTAGGTTCCTACAGAACTACGTAATTTACTACAGTGTAGCACGGTGGAAGTTACCTGAACCAGGCTCCTCCTCTCTTTTCTGTGGTACATGCTTTTTCTTGCTTGGACTCTGCTTTTGCTTTTCATTCCGACTCTTGCTTCGGGTAGGACTTCTGCTCTGATTCCGGCTCTTTGACCCTCCACCCCTTTCCCTTTCCTCGTCCCCCTTTCTTGAGGGGGACTTTGATGATGATTTGCTCGGTCCCGGAATTGGCGTGTGGGCGTCACTGTTTGAAAAGTAAATTGAATGAACTCATCGAAGAGAAAGTATAGAGAGTACTCACAGCCAACGGTAGTATCCTGCTGGGTAAAGAGGGCTTACGAGACCAGAAGTGTCCATTACAGTCAGCTTCAGCCTATCAAGTTGGGCATTTGCATGTTTCAGGTCTGACTTGTAGACTCGCCTCATCTCGTCGAAATGATGAAATTCCTAAAGACATTCACATGTTATGTAAATTAACACTGTGCCATTGCATTGGATTAGTCACCTTTGACTCTTTGTCCAATTTCCACTCTGTGTCTCTTAAAGTACTGTAAAAGTCATTTCTCATCCTCTCCAAATGCTTTACTAGTCTAAGTAACTCGGCCTATAGAGAAAGCAATTTAATCAACTCTAAAATTTTGATGCGTCCACTTGCCTCTGTCAGTGCATCCAAATTAAAATTCATAGCGTCAGGATATGATCCTGTGGTGAGCTTTCTCCTCGCCTCTGCCAACTCTGTCTCCAACCAGTCCTTTTGCTCTGCGAGTTGTTTGTTGAGGGCGACTTGAGATTCAAATCGTACTTTCCACTCGTTGTCGTCCACTTCAAAAAAAAGTGGCATGTCATTCTTAAAATTCATGAGGGACTGTTGAATCATTGACTTACCCCCTTTGCTTCCTTCATCCAGTTCTTTGACATACTGTTCCAGTTCCGCTATGGATCTTTCCAATTCTCCACTTGACCACTCCAACGATTCTCTATACAATTTAAGAATAGCTTAAATTAAGTACACCAATTGAATGAAAATAAGGGGTCCCACCTTATACGATCCTCCTGGTCCAATTCCGCTCGTAAAAGATCCAACTCGTCGTACCGATTGTAATGCATTGTGACGGATAGATTTCAAGAAATTACTATTTCAAATTCTGATAGCCCCAAAGCTATATTCCAGAGAAAGGAAGGCAAGTTTCGTCTCAGAAGGACAAAACTTAATTGGAGAGAAACAACCTAGATTAGGCTGACCAATTCATTGCATGCACGTCTACTTTCACTTTGCTTGCACTGATTTGGTTTCTCCACACATACTGACTGAACCGACCCGACCCTCTTAGCCTATATTACACCCTGTTTGATTGTCACTCACTCACTCACAGTCTCGCTCTTGAACAGTTGCGCAATGTGAGGTAATACAATACCGTGTAAATATTGGACCAGTAATCATATACCACCTCATTTAATGATTAATCAATTGAGGTCATCTCTCCTCTCTCTCTCTTCGACGAATTCTCAACTGCTTTCCTTCTCTGCCCACCACCACCGCACGAGTCAGCTAAAAGTATACTGACCTAAATTCCACTTTCTTCAGATGTAAAGTACTTTAGTTAGTTAAGTGGAAATGAGCATGCATGAATGGTGAAACCCCCACCATCCGTCCCACTTTCTTTCTAAAAGAAAAGGCAAGCCTTAGCCGGACTTTTACAGGCTATTCAGAAAAAAATAAATAAAAGGGGAGAAAGTACTAGTAAAACATAAGCAACTCAAACTACACTTGCTTTGCTTCTCCTAAACTCTGTCGAGTCTGAAGAAAATTGAAGGTTTGCATGCCAAATAATGCCCCTATTCGGATTCTTCTCAAAACTCGGGATGGAGAAAATTAAAGCAGTGTGTGGAAAAAAATTAGGCCACAATAATGGAAAGCCAATAAGCAAATAATGCACTATGGAATGCTTTGTACTGATTTCTACTTTCTCTCAAAGATTGTGCACATTGGGTGCATTCGCTTTACCTCCCAATTTAAGTACAATCCAACTTTCTTCGATGTTCAATGTCCCTCTGCAATTTTTAATGCAATTGGCTAAGAATTGAATTGAGTGAATAGTTGACAGCATTAATTTCCTCCTTACTTTTGTTAACATGAAGTAAAATATTGCTCTACACTATTTCTCTCTGCTTCTTTTTTCTTCAGAAGCTTGTCTGTGGGATTTTTATTAGCCTTCGCTCAAAGCATTATTTGAGGGTCCTTTGCAGTGCTTATGTGCACGCAGCAATAATGAGTGAATGTATGAATGAAAAACCTATGATTAATTGGGTCGTGTCGTAGACTGCCTATTATTATGCTACCCTAGCATAAAGTGGAGAAAGCAGCCTTTTCTTTCTCTTTCTCACTCAGGCAGTGCTATGTGAAGTGAAAGTAGACCCCTGATTTTATTTTGCAGAGTTAGTGGGTCAATAGTTAAATAGCTTCAAGCATACATATGCACGTTTTCCTCATATCAGATTTGTTGTGTGTTTGTGTTGTTGTTAGCCCATGTAGTTTAGGTCATGATAAATAGCTTCGACCTTGTCTTGCCTTGGCTTGACTCTATATTGACTCCTTGTGTTTAATCACTTCCATCGTATTATTACTATTATTATTAGGAATTTAGGTGGTTTACGCAATGGATGTGAAAGCATGTATTATAATATAATATGCAATTTTTGTCTTAATACACAATCGAGTCAAGGTGAGAAAGTGAAACGTCCCCCTTTCTCAGACAATACAAAGTGGGTGGAATGAAAATGCATGCAGGTCGCCACCAGACTATTACTATTATTGAGTTTTTATGCACTTTAGTTTTTGGGTCACAAAAATTGGAGCTTTAGGGGCATGGAAAAACTATAATTGGAGAGTAGTGCTGACGTCTTGGATTTGCATCCTTGCCTTTCACTTTGGCTTTGGTATTTTTAGCTAGTCGATCCAATTGTGCCACATTAATACCACCAACGGTTGTGCATTTCCTCAATCAAAGATATTGTTTCACGTCAAATGCAACTTTCTCTATGCTTTTACTATTTCACTGGTTGTGAGGGATTTTACATCTTATTGATGGCAATCTTCCGTAGTTCTTTACAAATGAACAAAATAATTATTGGCATTGTCCTTATTAAATTCGATTGATTGTTTGTTCTCTTTACCCCACATTTCACACATTTCCAATCACACCTAAGAGGGATGAATGTTTTATTACCCGAATGTGAAAATGAAGACGCTCCATGAGCAAGGTGTATAAAATAGAGATGTTTTAATAACAGTTTGAAAAAGGAAGATATTTTGTTCTTTGGAAATTGGAAGGGAATGCCTTTAGGCGACAGGTAGGCGTAAAATTCTTTTTTTCTCCAGGAAAACTCAGAAAACCGTTATCCCACGCTACTCCAGAAGAGCAAACAAAAGACATTCCTTTTTCAATTCCACCAAATGAAGAGTGAACCACATTTCTTTTGTTGGAAACATTGCCCATAATGTTTTACATCCCCAACCAAGATCGTCTGCTCAGAGATCATTGCTATAGCCCTTGCTCCATTTGATCCACTGGATTTGGCAAGTCATACTGATCAAGTATTTGCGACTACTGAAAGGGATATGAATCAGAGACAAAGAGTGAGTTTGTTTGAAATAAGTAAGTCCGTTACACACTTGTGTATAATTTTCTCCTTTTCTTTAGGTGATTTACGCGTGCATTTGCCTTGTGGCAAGTTTTTCTACGACAAGTGCACATCGTCATCGACGATGTGCACTGTCATCGTCACATTCTCGAAGATGGCTTCGTGAAGGGTACTACAATGGAACGCATGCTTTACTTGGAGGTTTTTTCGGGGGTGCGGTGTAAACATTGGTGTATTATATGTGGGTCATTTCATATATTTGAGGTTAGGTGGGATTGGAGGGGCTCTGGGGGCCGCATTGGGAAAAGAATGGGGAACAACTTTGGGGACGCTCGGAGGAACCATGGGTAAATGACTGCGTCCATATGCATCTTCATTTCTGGAGAACCAAGCAAAGATGTTACTTTACGTAATATCATAGGTGGTCTCTTGGGGTCACTTGAGGAAGATGGTGACAACTTTGCAGCTGCGATTGGAGCAGCTCTCGGAGGGAGTATAGGAGCAGGACTTGGGGGTCATTTAGGAGGTGAGTTGGCGGATGGAACAGGTCCAGTTGTGGGAGGAGCCTTGGGAGGTGCTGCTTTGGGACTTGGGGGTTTAGCATTGGCAGGCCCTGTGGGGTAAGTTAATAAACATGGCATGTAGAATACCTGTAATTCAATTCAATGTTTCAGGTTGGTAGTGGGTGCGACGGGCGGGGTCTTGTTGGGCTCAGCATCGTCTCAAATACTGGTGGGACCTTTGTTAGGTGTGGTAACTGGAGGTTTGCTAGGAGCATTTGGAGGAGCAACAGGGGCTTACTTAGGGAGTAATATCATGCATGAAATGGTTCATAATTAATTCTATGAAAGGTTGGCTGAACTGATTTTTAATACAAGTTTGCAAATAATTTCTCTCCTATTGTAAAACATCTCCGTAGACTATTCCGAATGTATCCATGTTCAGGATTTAGGGGTGAGTTGAGACAGTAAAACATCAGACAATTAAATCGGAAATAAAACCTAGCTTTTATCAGCTTCGTATTGTTGAGTGTTTATGCCAATTCATGAATACACTAAAATTTGAAAGGGACGTTTACATCTTCAATTTGCACCCTTATCTTTCTCTGTGGCTTTGGTGCTTGTGCATTGTTTTTAGCACCAGTCGATTGCCTCACATTATCATTGCCCATCACTTCTTCAATGAAGGATGGTGCTGCAACGTCAAGGTCAACTTGATGTGCGTCTTCTTCATTTTTCATAAGTTTTGCAACCGTCTCTTTCTCCTCTTTTGCAATCCAGGGTTTATGGACTTTCTCCCACTCTGCGACTTGCATATCGGTCACATCCATTTTAGTCAATTCGTGGTCAACATCATATTTGTCCCACTTGTCGTATTCCCAAGATTTGATTCGACAAGGATTGGGAGGATGGAGAAAGCCTTGGGTTTGATCGTGTGTTTCAACGGCTCCACGAATTGGAATTTTCTCATCATCATACATTTTTACGGTGGATTTGTTCTCATTGTCCTCATTAAATATGATTGATTGTGAACTCTCGTCTTTCCCCTTTATGATTCCCAACCACTCCTATACGCATTCATTAATAGTAATGGATTTTTTGGACGGGAGAAATGTGCCAATACCTCAATGTCATTTACGATGTGTTCCCTCTCGTCCTTTCTCATGTCCTCGCTTCTTACCACCGGAAATTCTTCCCTCAGTTGCACATTGTTAGGGTCCAAAGAGCCAATTTTTGCTTTGACAGTTTCCTCCAATTCGGAATAATATCCCTCTTCCCCTGACCTAATTAATTTGGTAATTGGAATTATGCACCAAATGAAGAAGTGTAGGTAGGTACCTTAAGATTAGGAGAAGCTTTTCCAAGTATTTAACATCCTTGCATTTGCGGACGTACCCAAAGTCCAAATGCTCAACAGGGATATCGAACGTTCTTAATAGACTTCTCTTCTTTACAAAGTTGTTATCTCCCATGCCCATTTGTTCTCCAAATTCTGAGGATTGTAATTCCTTATCAAACAGAACTTATTCTTTCACTATTTTCTGCATGAGCAAAAGTATTGGTCTTGTGCAACAAAATATTGATCAAACGTAACATTGGGACTCACACGTTGGCCAAAGTCGTCTCGTGGGGCAACGTGAGACGGTTGAAGTCCCAGGCGTCCTCATCATGCCTTTCGCTGGACGTTGATACATTTCATGACCATAATGGATCAAAGCGTCAGTGATTCAGACTGGGGTACATTGACACACATATCCTTCTGCATTCACTATTTGTACTATTGTCACCCTAAAATATTATGCAGAGACCGATGACGAAGCCAGCGAAAAGGAAAGACACCCAAATATTTCCTTGAAGAGACCCTTATCCTCTTACCCACCACTAACACCCCTACACTACGTTGACTTTAGGACAAGAATCCTAGAAGGAAGTGGAGACGCCCCCTTGGAACCAAGGAGAGGGGATAAAGGAGGACATGATGTCACCATTCGGCCACCCATTCTTTTTATGACAAGGTCGGAGGATTTGGATATGACTCAAATTTCAAAGATACTAAATGACAAAGAAATGACAATCTCAGAGAAGTACAAGATTTTAGGGATTCAGGACACGTGCGAAGAAAAGGAAGATGAAGATGATGACAATGATAGTTGGTCCTCGTGGTGGAGAAGCATCATGTACAGAGCTGATAAATTGTTCTCAAGCCTATGGCCAGGATTTACAAAAGATTTCAAGAAACGTAGGCCAAAACGAGCTCTTCTACGCTAAATAAATGTACAGAATAAATCTTTTATTAACATTAACCGGAAGCTTCATAAAATAACCAATCTTGGTTAAGTTTTGGTTTATCTCGTACAATTTTTGTTCTTTGGATAATAGTACTTTCGGTTTTGGGACTTTAGTTGTTTAGTTTAGTGGTGACGTCTTTTCTTGGGAAGACTAGGACATAAATGTTTACCCCTTTACGTTTTACATAATTTAAGGTTATCTTTACGGAACCTCTACAACTATTGAGTGTGACATCAAATCGTACAGAGTTCTTGAATGATCAAAATGAAAGAGCGTGAAGCACAGAGGGAAGAAGCAGGCTAAACTAAAATTTTTAAGTGCTGAGCGAAGAAGTGCCCGTGGGAATGAAAGAAAGGATCCTGGTCTGACAATGACGGCTCCTGGACCTCCAAGGTGCCATGCCATTGGCTGCTGTTGATTGTTGACATTATTGTTATTCCTACCTGCTGCGTTGAATGGAAGTACGTCATCAGCGTGAACAACTCGCAGACCCAAAAGGGTCTTTCCTGGTGTGGCTCCGGCTTTCCATAAACAATATGCCTGTAATAATGGAAAAATTAATAGGGCAACTAAGTATTTGACCATTTTATCCCTCTCACCTCAAAGAAACAAACCACAATTCGGTGTGTTAACTCAAGGAGCAAAAGTTCCGAAGTCAGGGAGAAGGCTAGATCGTACAAATTCTGCATTTGCACACTGTCTCCATCCGCTGCTCCAGCCGCCTCTGCCCTCAAAGACTCTAGATCGATATTGTCCAAGTCACTGAAATGGACAAGAAATCAGGGGTGTTACTATTTGTTGCAATCAAAGGAAGCATGGATGTCTGCTATTTCCTTCCTTACATAAGTTCGAAGCTATCAATGACGGTAAAAGTGATGAAAAGTTTCACAAGAAGAAGGAAGAGGAAGTCAATCAATTCAGCCATAAAACGTTTCCATACTGGAGCCAGTCTAACAACCACTGCAGTGGACACCGTGGGAGGATTCCCAACTCCAACACCTACACCACCACCAGCAGCAGCATTATTCCTCTGACCAAAGCCTGCAGCAGCCAGAAACATCAAAATGGGTTGTCGATGAGCTTGAGGAACATCTGGAAATTAAATAAAGTCAAGCACACTCTTCGGTGAATTTCATAAAATGTGTCCATACTGTTATTAAAAACGACTCTGGGAGCTGGCTGTTGCTGCTGCTGGGGCACTTGTCCAGGGGCCAAATAGTTGTTATTGATATTAGGCACGTTGTTCTGATTAGCATCAGGTACCGGTCCCATCCCCACCCCTGGTCCTGGTGGAGGGCCATGCTGTTGTTGCCCTTGTCCAGTCCAATGCGAAGAACCAAGGGTGGAAGAAGCTGATTGTGATGCACAGTAGTGCCAATTCAGTGCAGTGAAATATGCCGACGTGGCGGCTGCCCTTTGGTAGTACGCCCTCCACAACCAATTTTCCAGTTGTCCGCAATACTCCGTCATTGACAAATTCATCGTCGTGGATCCGTCATCCCCTCTTTCACCACAACCACCTCCATTAAAGTTGCCACTGCTACTGGGTTCCGCCGTCATTTCGACGTCGATGTCAGGTCAGATTGAAAACGGAATTGTCACCACCCCTGCAGCCGTGTCGACAGGAACATGCAACCGAAGGACGTCCTTTTCCTTTATCTAAAAGACAACAAATATGACCAATGACGACATTATAACCAAGCAGTTGAGTTTCGTACCTTTGTTGGGAGAAAAAGTGGTGAAAGTGCGGGCGACAAAACAAATAAATAAATAAATGTCCCCCAAAATCAATTGGACAAAGTTCTTCTTCCTTCTCTCGACCCAAGCTGTAAAAATAAAAGCAGATAAAATTAAAAACTAACCACCACTGCTTCACAAACAATAGAGTAATTAATTATTTTGACATACTTTAATTATTTGAGGAGGGAGAGAGCAGGTGACACGAGTGTTTACTTATTTTATTTTACGTGTTGTTGGAGTCCCGCACAGTTGATGACTGCAGTTCAGTTCTTTCGTGTATTCGTAGCAAACTTATGCCCTTCCTCCTCCAGTTTTTTGCGGCTACATATTTTTTGTTTTTTTTTTTTTTTTTGCTCGGGACTCGATTTTAGGACAGTTTTACCACCCTGAAGCCTTATATGACCTTGACAAATGAAAAAAATAAAGTAGTAATTTTTGTTCCTAGACATATTGCAAGAGAACAATGCAATGGTGCGAATGAATGAAAGGGAATTTAATAAGTCCTGTCGCACTGTACCCCATTGATGGAAAAGACTTGCAGTAAGGGAAAGCATCCCATCCCATTACTTCCATAATACAAATGATAGGAACTAAACTTTTCTTGGTTTTGTTGAAGACCTTGAAGGTCAAACAAGAGGGAAGGTCAGGTCAGATTAGTAGGTTTGTCTTATGACCATACAACGACTTTCTTCAATGTATTATGCTGCTATGCAG
>JAQIWU010002674.1:0-11546 GCA_034696445.1 Isotomiella minor
CCCCGTTCTTCGCAACATTTATGTTTACGTTGTAGTCGCTTCGACGTTATGACGGACTGGAAAAATAATTTTTGTTGAGACATGAGAGCTGTGCACGGATTACCCCTTGTGATACACTTAATACTTAAAAGTTTCCTTTTATTGCGTTCATGAACCTATCCCTTTCTGAGCAAAACTTTACACCGCAATTTTGCTCCAGAAATTTAAATAATCCACGCGAAACTTTCTGAGGTCACTTGTAATTCAATGATGCGCAAAACCCCCGATCCAAAAGAGGGAGTTGTTGTTTCCTTGTGGAATAAATCTAACTTTAATCACACTTTTTTGTCACGATTTTTGACACATTGAAACATGATTTCTGAGTACGGAGTGATCTGTGTTTCCGAAGTTTGGACCCATTCTTAAACTTTTTCCCGCAACGTTCACAAGTCCATCGGTTTGAGACACCGTGCTCCTTTGTCATGTGCCAGCTGTAGGTGGTCACGTGCCAAAAGGACGTTTGACACTGACCGCACCAGTACCCAGGACGGTCCAACGGTAGGGCATGGATTCTCCTTTTGTGATCTTGCAAACCGTGTTTCCGAGCAAAAGTCTTAGGGCATTGATCACAAGAGTGTGGCTTTTCGTTGGAGTGAACGATGGAGTGCTGTCGAAGTTGCTGCCATTTCCAAAAAACTTTTGGGCAATCTGGACATGGGAACCTAGATACAATTTCCAAAAAAGGCCAAATGTTGTTGTGCAAAAAGTTGTCGCTATCTCTCAACAAATTACCATGTCATTCCAAATTGAAACATGACACCTGCGTTAGGATCCATTGTAATCGATGAATGACCCTTCTACAAAAATGGTGTTGTAGACCGTTCCACAGGTTTCCTTCGTATTTACGTATGCTGACGTGGACTTTGTAGGCGGAAGCCGCAATGACATTTGAGTACCCAATTGACCATTATGTTAAAGGTTGCCATTGTATTTTGTATGTATGCAGAATCCATTGTTTGATTTTGCTGCTAACTATCTATTCTTAGTAAAACATAAAAGGCATGTAAAGTCTTGGACAAAAATAGTGGACCTCAAAGTCCCCAACTGTACCACATATAAATTTTGATAAAAGTACAAAAGACCAAAGTAAGATGAGGAGGGAATCCAATATACAGGAACATTGGAATGGACACCACAAACCACAGTCCCAAAAATTGTTTGCAATACCAAGCCAAAGACGCCAAACTCTTTGTCAGTGTGACCAGAGCCACTGCGCCATCCCACCATTCGTTTCCATGGCTCTCTTCCTTTTGGGTTCCTGGATTTTGACGATTAGGTATAACAATGCTCCGTCGGATTGACTCAAATGTGTCATCTCGAAGTGTCCACCAGGCTGAAAACATAAGCCGTAAAAAGCACAAATAGTTGACACATGTATTTTGTAACATACCTAGAAAACAGCAGACAGTAGCCGTTAATACAAGGTGTTGAAACATACTGGAAAAAAGTCTCCGCCTTTTTGTTGGCAAAACGTAGATGATGTTTACCACGTAGATTTGTCTTGTGACTGAATCTTTGCGAGTCACAGGACCAGATAAAAAACCCAACCAGTGGAGCTTAGAACCGCTCATGATGAATGTCGAAATGCCACTTTGCACAAACTTGTATACACGTGGCTTTAGATAGTCATTCAGCGTTTGTATGTAATACACAATCATTGCATTCGCTTCGTATGCTGGTTTTTATGAATGTTGAACAAACGAGTGTGAAGCTATACGATGTTCCTGACACATATGAAGATTAAAATAATATGCAGAATATAAGTTGTTCTTTGTGAATAATAAACCTGTTCCAGAGTCGCCGCAATTATATATTCAATAATCCTATTGCAAATGGCGTATGAAGGTATATCTACCCGGTTATGTACCCGGTTGTATCGCAATGAAATACTGTGTACAGTAACATCACATTACAAAAATGATTGTATAAACAATGTGTTGTCAATAGATTGATAGGTTACAAAGGCAGAAATAGGCTTATGGTAGGCTCGTAACTGTAGTAGCTTTCATAAATCCAGCACTGGGCACAATCCATGTTGGAGTAGCAAATGTCCAGGTGAGTCGAACCGTTCGTTCCCCGCAGCAGCAGACAAACGAAGGGGACATTCTCATGGACTGGTTGAACTTGCCCAACAAAGAGTCGTATATATGGCTGGTAGCCTGCCTGCAATGAATGTGATTTGCAAAGTTTCATTAAAACCCCATTATTTAGGCAGACATTAAGGTGAAGTCATATTGTTGTCCATACCTGCATTTGTACTGCGTTGACTTAAGAGAGCGGAGCGTGGAGAGTTATCTGGCGTTGCGTTCCAAATTGGATATTGCACACGTCTGAATACTTGTTTTTGCCTAATCTTACCACGATACCTTTCCCCATTTCGTGCAGCCTCATTTTTGTCTTTTTAACCTTAACCTCTCCTTTTCTACCTCCCTCGACTTGCGCTGATGAGGCTTCCTTCGCCGTGGCATTGATGACCACACAATCGTTTTGCCCAGGGCTAAAAACAAGGAAAAACAACGATATATGTCTGCCGCATACCATCGTACACTTTTGACAATGAACTCACAAGGTCATAAGTGAAGGGACAGACAGAGTAGTCTAGCTGAAGAATTTCGTACGAGTCGAACTGGTTACCCACAATCAACTCAAGGTGGACACTCAGAATGAGGTCACAGAGGAGTCGACATGGTCCCTCACAAGGGAGTCCCACCGTTCAATCAAAGTTGTCCTGGTGGTAACTGGGTCGTCACGGGAGCAACGTGCTGCACCTTGAGATGGTGGACATCATACTAACCTTACAAAGATCTTCAGCTAGTATCCTATGACCGTGTGCAAGGGGAGGTCCAAAGGGAGGGGAGTCCTACCACCGGTGTAGCGTAAATCACGAGGGATACTTTGTCGTCAGAGAGCAAGGGGTGAAGGTATGTAATGAAATGAATGAATTAAATTTAATTACAATAATTAGCAAGAATTAATTAAATGAAATGTGGAAAAATACGTAAAGATGTTTACTTGTAATTGTCTATGTGTCCTCCTGTGTAATCCAATAAACGGAATGGGGATTGTTGAAATGTGGCTGGTGCCCTGTACCAATTAAAAATCAGGGGTACTTGCTCTTTCTTTCAAGTTTATTTCTTTTATTTTAAATGAAGAGTGAGTTGGAAAATGAAGAACATGTGAGTGAGGGTGGAAGTAGCCATGCATGCGTATAGCAGAGGAACTGTCTATGCATATATCAGCGTGAGCATAGCGTGCCCATCATCATCCCATCCCCTCAACACTCCACGAAGAGAGGAGACGGAATCGCGCACATGCATTTGAATGCACCGTGCTTCAATGTTTTCTGGGCCTTACTAAGGAACGGAGGACTTTTAAAGTCACTTCGATGTCACATGCAAATAACAATGCAACGTGCTTTATGTTTGATACAATACCCTGTAAAGAAGAAGTATTTATGAGGAGGAGTTTCGCCAACAGAGAAATTGGGGTAAGGAGACACATGAAACGAATTTATAAGGCATAGATATACCTAATAATGCGCACTCGCGTATATCAAGTTAAGTAAGGTCTTGGTGTTAGTCGCATTAACTTGTCTACAGTTCTCCTCTCCTCTTTAATAGAATAAATAATCTTTTGTAAGAAATCTGAGTCTTTTATTTTACCATGTCACATCATTCTTTTCAATATTCTTTTTATATTGTCCATTACGTTTACATTTGGTGTCTCCGTTCCGGGAGCTATTTCGTTAAATAGTCGAACCCGTCAAATTAGTGACAATTATACCACTACAAATTATTTCTTCTTTTAAATGAGTGATTGAGACAAGACATAGGCGATAGTGATCACCAACAACCGAACTCCCTCTACTCCGAGGTTAAGGAGAAGTCGCCATTTCATCTGGAGGATTCCGAAGAAAAGGCGCATTCATTCTAGCAACGGATTGAAACTACTCTCCGTTGGGTTTGGTATAAATAATTTGTATATCCGTATACTAATATTTCTTTTTGTTTGAGTTTATTGATTAAAAGACTTCGGCAAATCCAATCCAGTCCCGTTTAAAGAGGGCAAGTGGAAAGGACAGGGCCAGGACTGCAGCCTAGGACCCGACTCAAGACCGAAGGGGAGGAAGAACTCCACCCACATCAACTGGACGGGAATTATACCTCCAGAGAGAGAGCACCACGGATAGATAAGTATCTCCGTCTGTCTCCTTCATACATTATTTACAGTTTATCTTTCGAAGGGTCTAGAATGACGTCGAATTATCATCCACTCCTAGAGCATAATTACTATGTCTCAGAATTTTTGGTTAGTCGGTCCATCTCAGACCACGAAACTATAAATGAATATTTAAGTCGCAAAAGGCATGAGTATAAAAGTAGTCTTGAGGTAGGGCAGCCATATTCTGACGCCACTATTATTGAAGACATAGTGTGTGGCTGTGCCATTTTTCATAGGAACCCGCAATATTTACCAGAAACGGGGAACCTCAAGGAATTTATGCGGTTAGTGAGAAGGGATTTCCGAGAGATTCTATCTTTAACTCCAGTTGAGATAGATTTTAATATTTTATCTAGTCCACATCGTACTATAGAACTCTTTAATGGTAGGCTTCTCAAATGGTTTGAAGATGACGAGGAGGACAGTTTATTCGATAAAGATCAAAGGGTACCTCTTTCTTTGGAGGATTCTAATACCCAAGAATAAGGTCGAGTAAGATAAAATTGGATAATTTGGAATGAAACATTGGATTTAAGACCTCATGAGTTATACTTTTTGCATTTGAGGACGCTCATTGTAAAAAAAGGCATAGGATAACTCATCAGCAATAGTTGGCTCATTACATTGGCATTTACATTTGGAAATTTTATTATTTTTTCTTATTATCAATTTACCAATCTCCTTGGCGTGAATAGCAATCACGAAATCAGCACCATAACCTCTTTTAGCTAACAATGGCTATACTTTCTAAAAATCCTGATTAATCACGTTTGAAGGTAGAATTTGAAAGGCGTTTCACAATTTCTTTAAGAAATAAATGTGAACGACCTCGTTTCTAGTCTTTCAGTCAGGGCAATTTCATTCAACAATGAGACAATCAGGTCGTCACTTTCTAACTCTTGCAAAACCATACAATTTGAAATGTCTCTTAGGTACGAAAAGCCAGATTAATCAAGTTCCTTCAAGCGTTACTTTTATATCCTCCTTCGTATTTCCCAATGTAATGAATCACAAGAGTTAGTAACTATCTTAAGAGATAAAGAGGTCAAAAGCCAAATTAAAAAAGTTGCACAAGAAAAAGTAGCAACACTTAAATCCAATCATTCCTTTTGCCTTAAACATTTATGAAAAGAATTTATCCTCAAGACATGAGAAAGAAGTGGATGGATGATTATTTCTTTAGAATAAGAGTAACGAACTCAACCTGCTCTTCAAATAATTATATCCACCAGCCATAGAATGAGAGTCAGATCACCAGTAGTACAAACTAAAAGAGAAACCAGTTATAGACGTGTGGGATACGAGATAAAGAGTCGAGAAGACAATCTCACTCGTGTGTAAATCAGAAAATAATGTTTTTCTTTTTTTTGCTCCCACTTAATATGGGAATATCCTCAAAGGATAAAAGAATATCAAACATAAAATGGAAGAAGAGAAGACTCTTCAATTAAATCAAAAGTTATAATATGTGCGGAAAGAGCCATAAAATTCTAACAGGAAATGTGCCTGTAGGATGTCATTAAGTGGTAATTGTGCTTGTTCACAGCGTAGCATAGATTGTATCGCTTCGTTCTTTTATAAAATTCTACATTAAGAAGGGAATGACCTCTTTGTAATTTTCTCACTTTTAAATTTTTATTTAGAAAAACCCAGAATTAATTAATCCGTACACCGTACATTGAAATTAAGAATAAGAGGATGCTGGTTACTGATTAAATCCTTTTAAAACCTTGAATTAACAATTTTCTTCCTCTAAATCAAAAGGATAAAAGCAAAACCGTACTAAATTAACATACATGCGAACAATTCAATTCAATGCAATATGAAGCTAAAACCAGATATCTACACCATTTGCCATGTACAAAAAGCTCTTTTGGCTCAAGGCAAAAAAAAAAAAACTTATTTCATTCTATGTCTAATACGAGAGTATTATTCTAATCCTGAACCCATATATATATGTATATTTTCCTTTTGATTTTTAAAAGTAAGGAGAGAATTATTATTCGCCTGCCTCTTTCTCTGGGGAGGCATAGACAAATCTCACTTTGTGAAAGTGTGATTGAGGGGGCAATTAGAACCTCTATGCTTCGGTAGAGAGAGAGAGAGGGGAATAAACTCCTACTATTTTTATGTTTTTTTTTCTTGTTGTATATCAGTAGTCTTGAAAATGGGCGTGATCTTCTTTAGGAAGAGTGTGGTCCTACACAGACTATGTTTTTATACTACGTTTTAACAAAGCTTTTCGAACAAACCGTTGATCTCTAACAAGATTTCAATACACAAGGGACCACTAATGAATGAATGAATGAATGGTGGTAGTGGTCTTCTCAAAGGAACTTGTAAATCCACCATTTGTTTTGGAAGTTAAGAAGGGAGAATTTCTTTGAAAGGGCAACCGCAATCTGTTCAGTTTTTTCTTCCTCGCTCTGAAAGAAAATAAGAAGATAATACAAAACAAATATGGCGAATAATTGAACAACCAGGAACAAGAAAAGATATACCAGATTCGGATGCTGTGTCTGTAAATGTGATGGAAATGATCCAGGCGCCAAAAGATGATTGCAGGCTTGTCCATCGATTTTTTTGACCGTACAATAGGAATTCACGTCTTCATTTTGAACGCCCGGCAATAAGATATACCATCTCCGCAGATGTTTCCGGAGGGCCGTGGAATCCCGCAAGGCATGAGACCCTCTCTCACATTCCGGGTGTATACATATTAGCTCAAAACCTAACAACAACCCCGAGTGAATGAGTCAGGGTAGCTCAAGAGCATACAAACCAGAGACATACTTCTTTTTTGTTTGGCCTTCCCATTAGACTGTACAGGATTGGAAGCTATACGACCGGCTTTCTTTTGTTTTGCAATCTGGTTTACAAAAGGTCCGGGCATTCCAGCAAATGAGGTAGAGGCACCAGGTTCATTCGCAAACCTCAGGATACCTAAGTTTACAATAAAAATGGCATAAGTCCAAGAGGGATACGATAAAAAGGGATAAATTAGCCTTACCCTCTTCCGTAATTTGTTGCTTAGGGGTAGTCGATTTAGTTCCCACTAAATTTGGCTTAGAGTTGACCACCTTCGATGGTACCTACAACATTCCCAGCAAAAGCATCAATAAAGGCCATGGTCAAAGTAAAATATACCAATTCAAGGGTAAAGCTCCCTACCTCAACAGTGACAAGGGTCAAATCCTCTTCGTCTGAGCCACTATGGTCCATACGTCCTGAACTTGGGGCACTCTCAACCTCCATCGCATCCTCTACCACCGAGGCAGAAGAAATGGTCATCCTCTCTAGATTAGTTAGGTCATGCTCACTAAAGTCCAATCCATCATTCCCTTCAGACACAGAAGGAAAAAGTATCCGCATAATAAGAGTTAATCGGTTCATTCCAAGAACAAAGTTCCATTCCCATGAAAATTTCATTTACCTTGAGAATCCACAGTACTTGAAACGGATAAGTTGGTTGGGCCAACTGGAATCGATTGAAGCTGTTGGATAAAATCCAAACCGTCATCATCCAACCAATCCTCATTAATAATCGCTCCAGTTGCTGTGTGTTTAATGGAATCACACCGCTCTAGCTTTAATATAGGGAGTTCATCATACAAGGGTTTCCAGTTTGCATCCACCACCATTGGAGATAGGACAGGCATTAGAGGGTCAAAACACTTCTTAGGTTTGATCATTTTCCCTTGGCGATTCTGTTCTATCAGCCCGGCTGAGGTTGAGGGTTCATCATCCAACCCCACAGCGGAAGTTTCCAATGGCTCCCTACACAACAGATTGATGGATAAAGAGGCTATCTACCACACAAAACAAAACAATGAATTTATCATACTTCAACTTGCGGGCCTCTACATCCACTAGTTTAAACTGGTCAGGAGCTTGGTAATTGAATCCTTTGGAAAAGCCATCCATCACGTCCACCAAAGCAAGAAGGGCCAATCCATAACAGTCTTCACTCGCACTACGGTCAGCCAATGATGTAGCCAAAAGTCGTACCTTCGGTATCTTCCATTCCGAAGCCATAATATGGCAATAGGAAGACACAGAGGCTTTTACTCCCTCTACAAGAAAGAACTCCTGGGAGTCTTTCAGAGCGAAATGCAAGTGACCATTCACATCCTTCCAGAGTATACCTACAATCATAACAATAAATGAGAATCCTTCATTCTAAGTGGAAAGATGTTATATAACAAATACCAATCCAGCAGTGTCCCACCTCTTTCCATTCATCTTTTGCTTCTGCTTTTGTAGTTACTTTTGCAGTCATTAGTCCGGTTATCTTTTTCTTTGTCTTCTTTTCCTTCTTCTTGGGCACCAGCACATTATGCCCAATATAGCAGACCACAGGTTGACCATGCTGGAGGAGCGCCATCATCTCCTTGGCAGCTCCCTCCGGGTAAGTGGCTTCATCACCTTCATAGCATTTGTCTCCAAAGCCACGACACGACCACTCCTCCTCATTGTTAAAGACCACCCACTTGAGGTAGAGGACGGCGTGGGGTGTTTTTAGGAAACCCCCATCAGTCTCGATTTGTCTCATTTCCTCCGGTTGTTCCAGCAGATCCCGGCACTTTAGGATGAATTGTCGCCTCAATACAACTTCATCTTCTATTTCATGAATCTCTGAAAGCAGGGGTGTAGACAAGAAATGGTCTCGTAACAACACAAAAAATCGACGGGCATCCGTAGGATTTACTCCTCGTCCTCTAGTTTGGCGCTGGTTATCCATCTAAAACCCAAGAGTAGAAATTAGTGAATCTTTTGATACTTAAGAGATCTTTCTTCCTTACTCTTTCAATTGATATCCACTTCAGAAGAATAAGACAGAGAATAACAGACTGTGAGTAGTCAATGGAAATTCGAACTCGTTTGTAAGGGCATCAATAAGTGTCTGTTGGACTGTTTTATTGCTCTCAGATGAATCAGCAACGACCGCATAGAGTTTGGTATATACATATAACGCTTCAAGGCCAACTACTTCTTCATCTTCAAGATGTACATTCATAAGCATCAAAGCCCATCCAACTAATCCATACTCAGCCTATCTATAATGGTAATACGGCTCTTGTACTCTTCTTTTCATGCACACGACACAAAGGTGACTTTACTTGAATCGTCCTGCATGAATGGACAGCCCATGACACAATCTAGTCTACCAGCATGTTGAATTCATAGAGAGGTACGAATGATTGCTATCTAATGATCTAATCGAATGATGACTGTCTCCTGGAATGAGGCTTTTCGTCTGAATTACCTTGATTTTATTCCATTTAATTCTTTGCATTTGACCAATGGCTTACATGGTTCAAGGGTTTTATTAGTCAGACCCGCGTTCATAGGATTGTCTAGGGAAGGACAGCCTTACATGTTTTTTTTTTAAGGTTCGTTTTGTCAACAGCACATGACTCTGACTAAATGGGAAGTTAAGGCGACGTGATAACGTTTATAATTGTAATATCATTTTTGTCATAGCACTTTGCCTGCTTCCACACAGGTTAACAACGGACATGGATGCGGCTCTACATTCTTCATGACAACAAGCTATTTCGTTTGACAGAGCCAAAGACTGGTTTAAAAGGTCTATCACTTATCTGTAAATTAGACCTTTCGACACTCTCAAGCCTGTACACAAATTTTAATTGACAAGAGTCATCAGTTTCTATGGGTTAATCTTTTCATGCTTTGTGTTTCATAATTTTACGCCGGGTACGCACCAAGTACCATTATGCATAAAGGTTCATTATAACCTGCGACGTTCACGTACAAGGCCAAACAAAACATTATGCCAATGTATTGCTTTGTCGTTTATGTCCATTACGGCTAACTACATAACTAAAGCTTTTCGGAATCTGTTCCTTACGGAAGGTAGGAATGTTGATCAAACCGAGTTGATTATCACATCCTACCTATTTTTATGCAATCCACTTGACAACGCATATTTTAGGGCCAGGTCCAGTGCAACTCATTTTAAGTGGATATTCGTTTATTTATTTCTTTGATTGATTTATCTTTGTGCTTGCTCACCACAAGGGTCACTTTGTTGAATACCCATCAGCCCGGGTTAATTGATATCGTAAAAATCGGGGTTACCCCTATTTTTCCTCAGTCGCACGGGGAAGGGGCACCCGATTAGGTATGTAAATTTGTGAGACATGGATTTTGGTTGGAGACACTCCTTGACTATAGGGAATATGATAGGAGGCGGTACTTACTGATCACTTGGTCCTTTGTGTGCCGTCGGGCCGTGGGTGCGGTTTCGATCTTAAAGAGTTAGGTTGTTTCTCGGAGTCGGTTCGAGGCTAAAACCCTCACAAAACGCCACTGGGACACCTTCCACTTTGGTTAGGTCCGCGGTGCCTTGTGCACAACGGACGGTAATTTGTACGGTCAAGTTCCAATCCTGTGCAAACTACGAGAACAACTTCCTGACTTTAGTGATCTTGATCGTATCTCGCGGGCTGGAGGTATTCGGGTCCAAGAGGAAAAGTTAGTGACTGCGGGAGAGCCTGACATTCAGGGAAATGTTGATAACTGACCTCTATTCTCGCATATTTATATAGAATAATAAATGATATAACACTTTCCTCGTCACGCACACAGCAATTATTAACCCATGGAAGTGGGGCACTGTGAGACAAAAGAGGAATAGTAGTGAAAATTCTGGTACTCAAACGTAGGTTAGACTGTATGAAATTAATCCAGACATAAATAGAATCGAAACTAATAGGAATTAGTCAAAACGAGATTAGAACACCGTTCAGAATATCCAGTGGCAACCTTGAGATGAATTTGTGGGTAACACGGAAGCCCCAATTTATTGGAACCGTTAGAGATGGTCGTGACGACGAATGTCGATAGTACCGACCTAGGCGGCGGCGATCCAAACACCCAAAATTTCATTATTACTAGCATTGGCCATGATAAAGGAAATTAACCTAACTGGAACAGTACCGGTAGGAAACAGACTTTTTAGTATTCACCCGAGAAAACATGATGTGGTTCTCAAATACTCATGTATTCAGACAAAATGAGGCCTCATCTAATGGCCAAAGAAAAATAATTAAAAGTAGAATCAGGTAATCGGGTAGATAAAATAGAAATAGAATTTCTATTCATTTTGTAGGTCATTTTTTTTTCACATCTTTAAAACCTGAGTTAATAGTAATTTACGCGTGAAAGACGAAGACAAATAATAGATCGTTTCGTTTTTCCACTCATTATAACTTCTTATATTCCGAATGATCCTTAGAAAAATTACCCAACAAAAAGTTTGT
>JAQIWU010002675.1:0-11543 GCA_034696445.1 Isotomiella minor
TGATAATAATAATGATGTTTGTTATTAAATGAGTTGAGATGTGAGTGTGAATTAAAATTTTGCACGAAATGAGGAGATGCTCACGCTGCTGCCTTTTCATTTTGCTAAACCATACTTCACCTTTTAATAGAACACTCATATTCCTCCACGTAAATGCACTTATTTTAGGTCTGCATGTCATTTATTAAAAGAGGCTATAATAAATTGTTAAAGTCTTTTGCACATCGTTTAAAATGCGAAACTCCCAACACCACCACCATACCTTTCTTCCATCATTATAAATAATCATGTATTTGTTAAGATTTAGCACGAAATGAAATTAATTTAATTTATTATTATCATTCATTTAGAAAGAGAAGAAGAGGGACAGGGAAGGAAAATGTTAATGACGTCTAATTTCATTTTGCAAATTTTGGTATTTTTATTATGATTCACACATTTACAAACTCTCATCATTAAGACCCCTGTGCCAATTTGCGTATAGTTAGCCACAGAGTCAAGTCGTGAAGAAAATAAAAAACCAATGAATGAGATTAGCTTGTGTACATGTGAATGAGGAAATGTTTAATTTGACTTCATTTAACGGTGAAATTGGAATTAATTCTGCTCTCAATTTGAACTATAGTCACTCCTAATTTCCTCATTATTGCCTGCCTCTCTCTCTCTGAATCCTTTTAAGAAATTAAGGGTTGCCTAAGTAAGCGAGTAATGGGCTGAGAGAGCTATCGAAATTAGAAAATTTATTCTGCCTTTTTGCGCAACGTTTTAAAGACAAAGTTTCGTATAACGAATTAAAATTAAAAAATAAATCATGCAAAGTCATAGTCAGTCTAGTCTTCATGAAAAAGAAGGCTGGCTCTTGCTTTTTGCATGAGCTCACACATCGCCAGAAGAGTTTTAGGTTGAGGCTTAATTGTTATATTATATCATTCATTATTATCGCATGGATGGGAATTGGAAGTCAAAAGTTTAACGGTTGGATGGATGCTGATGCTTGCAATGACAGATAGACAAGACAAGCAGAAGGAGGCAGGTGAGATGGGTAAAAAACTAATTGAAGAAATCATCATCTCTGTCTTCTTATATTGCAGAGATATACTTCGTGTCTCAAGTAAAATATATAAAAAGGGATTAAATAATGCAATGGCAGGTAGGCAAGTGAACAAAACGAATCTGCGCACATTCTTATGTAAAAGTACTAAATCAAACTAAACTAAACTAACGAACGAAAGAGACGAGATTTGAGCCTGTAGTCTGTACACTCATTTATAATGAATGACGCTTTACTTTACTTACTTTTTGGTAACTATCAAAGTTTAATGACCTTTCTTTCGAAAAGAGAATGAGTGAATAATAATTTAGCTAACCAATATTGTTTAATGGGTTTACACGAGCATTTACCTCCTGCAGATTGGAGGGACGGTTGTAATTATTGTGGTTGATTTTATTACAGATTAAGTAGTGCAGGTTCGACGCCATTATAATAATTTATCGTAACGTCTTCTTGTAGGTGGTAATGAACGTAATCATTGCGCATTACATTTCTTCCAATCCGTAATCCAATCGATGGGTATACATGCATGCATAATTTGTTGTTGGAAATTCATACGCGATGGGATTTTTCATTTTCTATCACGACGACGAAAGAGAGAGAGAGAGAGAAGTATGGGATTTTGAAGTAAGGTGGACCACAAAGTGAATTATTGCTTTCTAGCGTATTATCGGATCAAAAAAGTAATGTCGGGAAATAAGTGAGCCTAGGCATTTAAAAAAATTCGATCCGCTGTCTTAAAGTGGTTGGTATCTTCTATCTCCACATCGTATCTTCTTTCTTTCTTCATCCACTAAAGTGCAAGCAATTCGGAGCAAGAATTATTATATTATTATTTATTATATGGCTATCTCCTTCTCAAGCAGGTTGCTTGCGTAGGTTATTAGCGAAAAGGTTATGAAACTTTACTCGTCATAAATAATAATTACCTGAATCATTTATCAAACTTTTGCCCCTTCTCTGAAAATGAAAATATTTTGGATGATGATGATGATGACCAGGCGCAAGTAATTCATGTGTGTGTAAAGTTTCTCCTTTCTGTTTTGGACAGGCAACGTGAGCGAAAAAATCCCAAGCTGCAATTAATAGCTATTGCATTGTTGACTCTGCTCCTATT
Organism: Isotomiella minor; assembly: GCA_034696445.1. Classification (NCBI taxonomy): domain Eukaryota; kingdom Metazoa; phylum Arthropoda; class Collembola; order Entomobryomorpha; family Isotomidae; genus Isotomiella; species Isotomiella minor. The sequence goes on from JAQIWU010002675.1 coordinate 2,169, forward strand.
GTTACGCTGACATGTGTCAAGTCATGTCGGATTTATAGGAATGAAGCCATACAATAATGGATGGAGAGAAGGAAAACATTGCACACTTTTTCAATCACACGAATAACTACACAAACAATGCAAACTTTCATTGATTTTTCTCGTATTTTTCCTCTCGGTTTCTCGGTCTCGGAATTATCCTTGCGTGCAGAGAAAAAAAAGTGGTTGGTGGCATAGGAGGAATGGTCAAATTTTATGCTAACAAGTGGGAAAAGTGCTCCATTAAAAAAGAGTTGTAGATATGCAAGTCCGAAGAAGGAAGGAAAGGAGAGCCATTAACACGTACTAATCTCTCCATTAATCTTCATTGACACCAACTTGTGAAATCCATCCTCTCAAAAACCTGAAGAAACCACCCTACCTACCCTTGCTTTTTGTTCTTCTGTTGTTGTTGGTTGCATGGATTATGGATATTAGATTACTCACCCTGCCTGAATGAGACAAGACCCGGATCTAAATATCCATCTGATCCGTAGCAAAAAGATTTAGTTCACTGTCCAGCAGCAGGTTTGGCAACTCTTTTTTGGCGATTTATCTTTACTTTATCATCTATGGCCAACTGCACTTAGGCATGCACAGGAGGAAACTTAATCTTAATGAATATTCATTCATCATTTGTTCAATTCCATTCTTTTTAACCACCCAAAAGTGCGAGGACGTTTGTAATGAGACTCATCTTTGACACGAATAAAGAAAGCATGAGAATTGCCATCTTAGCGTCATTTCCTCACTAATTTATTGATAAGCCGAGAGGATAAATAATCTGCCAAATGTATAAAATGTAGCAATTCTCTAAAGCAGACGTGGTTTTTAGTAATTAATTCTAATTTCAATTTCACCTTTGTGATAAGTTGTTGAACTCGCTTGAGACAGGTATGTTGTCATGCACGATTTCAGCCACGCCAAAAAGGCGAAGTTCGATTATCATTAGCTTAGTTAGTTACTTTCTTGTTGATAGTTTTTAGTTTTTTTTCTACCAACTCATTTACTTTAGGTCTGATTTGATGTGTGGCTTGTTATGTTGTGCTATTCATTACCGAAAGTTGCTTGCCTGGTTGCCATTATCTGGATTATCTTAAATGTGCCCAAGTGGTCATTAGTTTTATTATCTTTTCGTGCTACTGCCTATGAACAAGAAGAAAGGCATCTATACTATAGAAGAGGTGAGTTTGAGAGTTGACCACCCTGCTCTCAAGAATGAGAAATGGCTAAATAGATAGCACAGAATGCAATATTATTATTATTATAATGAAATAATGTTCATGATGATGATGATGAGATGAGATGATACGAGGACAAGATGGCATATAAACATAAACATAAAATTAAAAAGGTACAACAGTAGTCATTCTCTCTCTCTCACAGGTTAAACTTGCAAACATTTTCTTTTGAGTTTACACTTTTTACACAAGCACACATTCAAATGTGGTAAATCCATGTAATGTGACGCATTAACATCAACATCAACATAACATTAACTCATTCACCTGACTTGTAATTGGCCTGGGTTGGTGGCTTGGCTTGGTTCACTTTAATGGGCTGTTGGTGTCATTGTCATTCGCATGTAAATCCATATGCACTGCGTAAAAAACGCGTCTTTTTCACCATCTCTAGATCAAGATTTTCAACTTGGGTTGTAGAGAAAGAAGGAGGTGGCTTGGTGGTGTTAAACCAGCACCTTCATCATAGTCTTAATGTTATTCATTTCCTCATTAAATTAAATTAAATTAAAAGGCTTAAGAAGTGGATGAGAAAGAAGGGTGTAGTTTTAAAAATTATGCAAGAGCGAGTGAGCAGAGGCAGGCTGTGGTCGGTCATCATTAATTCTAATCTTTTGAGCTAAGTGAAATATTTATAATTTTAATGGCTTGTAAGTCTCATGTAAATGATTATAGTCTCATGATTTAAAAGATTATATTTAATTGCTTTTGGCAACCAGGAACTCTGAACAAGTATTTAACACTAACTGAATGACCGGCCACATACCCACACACACCACCCACTTATTCACTTGCAACCAACCAGGCTAGAAACAAGGCCAGAGAAAAAAAGAATCTTAACTTTCTGATTAACCAACCACGAAAGATTTATTTTCTTCCACAGGTCTTTTTTCATTTAAAATTCATTCATTCTCACTTCTTTTCTTAAGAAAACCCTTCTCCTTTCCAACTTGCTTGCATTAATTAAAAGGGAAACACATTGTTACTAAATACATGCACACACAAGTCATCCAACCTCTGAGATGTGATCTCAACTCGAACTGACTATGGTCTCTGGACAAGTAAGCAAACTAAATTAGTCTCTCAGACTGTGTGGAGGATAATGAATAATGAATTATTATAAAGTGGAATGCGTATTAAGATTAAAATTTAAGATTACACCTCACCTCTCTGCTTTTCCATTACACAACTTTTGGATATTGTATCCCTTTGCCCCATTTCGACTTTTCTTCCAGTAAAAAATTCATATTTGGACGGACACATTCTAAAAATCTTTCATCAAATCATACAATTCTGATGAAGCGAGACGTTGGTGGAACCGTAACAAGGACCAATTTTATGTTTGAATTAGTTGCTACTTTAGTATTAATGTGTTATGATGTGGATGTGGGAGAAGAAAAGATGTAGAAAAGGAATGGAAATTTTGAATTTACACTTCTTCTCTTTTCTTCTTTTCTTTTCTTGGTCTTTCTTTACGAGTGTCTTCTTTCCCACGGTTTGACTTGACTTTAGCAATACCAAATACATACATAAATAGTAAATACATAATTCTATTACATACCTGGCACTTAAATCTTTTTTTTTTGTGAATGGATTCTCAATTCGTATAGGAAAGGATGGTGGTGGTGAAGGTATGAAGAAGGGGATTGTGTGTGATTATAAAAGGAAAGTCATTTGTTTTCATAGGGATTTAGTCTTAGCGGATCCTAACCAAGCGACACTGGTATATAAATAGGGTGGAACGCGTAATTACGTAATCCTCACTTAATGGGTTGGATTTGATTTGTTAGCTTAAGGTGTAAAAGTTAGAAATGTTTGCTTTTAAAATGCATGCTGTCTTACCGCCTTCCTTCGTAACGCGGACGAATTTATGACCAGTGATTAATTTGCTGTATTCTTTCTATTTGCAGATAATCAAGGTAAGTAAACGAATACCTTCCAATATGTGTCATATGAGGGACAACAATGAGTAAAGGACAAGTACGCTGAGCATTGAACATACCACGACTTCTGTGTTAAAATCCAGGTAACTTTCATGACAAACCTGTTTTCCACATACAACAATAGCTTTGATTCTGGTCACCCACCCATGCTGTGAGAGCTGTGATGTGTTTGTGTGATACAATGTCCAGAAGAGATATATATTTTGTTGCATTGCGTATTACCTAACCAACGTGCCATTTTCTTTCATTCCATTCAGTTCTCTTTGAGTTCAACACCTGCAGTTTTCTTTTTCCTTTTTCCTTTCTCTTTTCTTCTTTCTTTCTTCATTCTTAATGCATTCTATTAACCCAACTTCGTTTTTACTTGGCATCCTAATGCAAAGCCAAAACCGGAATAATACCTAAAGAAGGGACCACCACTTTCATTCTTTTCGTTGTATTATTTCCTCTTTTTAACGTCCAGTCCATCCTGGAGTAAATAGCAAAGGCACTAATAACTAATGGACGTTTGTGTAGACGCATCGCATTGTCAGCAGAACATAAGCTCCATTTCCCCATTAATATCTACGTACCTGGAAAAAGAATGGAAGAATGGGAGAAAAATGTTGCAAGCGCAAGTTTCCTCACACCTTAACACAATGGCAGAAAGGAAATAGATAGAAATTGAAGGTGAAAAAAGAATGTGTGGTGTAATGTAATATGCCACCAAATAAACTTTCTCAGCCATAGGGGACAATAAAGTCAAACCGCAAAATACTTTACTTTATGCCAGACAAATCCACCCACTCTTGTCATCACTCACGTTTTTCCATTCCATTGTCCTTTGCCGTAGAAGTTTTCATGTATTGGTAAAAATGTACCTATGTCATAGATCAGTCTTCCTAATTTAAGATATTAAGGAACGAATTTGAATGGTTTTTTTAAAGTCCGAATTTATTTTTTGACATCTTAAATTACCCCTTCCAGGATCAATTTTATTGAAAAATTAAATGACGACTTTCTCCATCACATGTGAGGATTTATTTATGGTGATGGTGATTTAATGTGTATGAGCGGAATGAGAGTGGGATTTACTTTCGAAATTATTATTTTTATTATTGGAAGGAAAATCGATTAGGAGGAAGAAGACCTTCCTGTTGGATAAATGGATGGATGGATGGATGGACGAGTGCACGTCGTTTAGAATAAATGGCTAACTGACGTAAGATTAGTTCAAAGAGGAGACCATCATCGGGAAGAAGAAAAAAGAGTTTGACTTGACGAAGAAAGTAAAGTGTTGAATTTATTACAGTAGTTATCAAAGGGTCTTCCTCCTTCTGTCTCCCTTCCAGCTTTTGGCTTAGCTTAGCTTTGGCTTCCTTTAGTGGAAACAGGGAAATGAGATGGAAGGATCGGAGGATTGGATTTTTTTGGCTACATGGATTTCAGTTTGGTTGGTGTTTAGCAGTATTGCATTGGAAAGTTTGGTTTTTCTTTTAAATTGAGAAGACGAGGATGAGGATGAGGGGGACGGTTGTGTTGGGTTTGGACAAGGGAGATTCCACGACAGAATTTTATGGGTCCCATATCATTAATAGAAGAGAAATGAGATCTGCCTCACTCTCCTCTCCCTCCGACTTTCTCCTCTTTCACTCTTCTTATTTCCTCCGGTCATCATTATTATACTCAGGCACTCTCTCTTTCTATGGAGACTGATTTCGAGTTTAGATACGTTGGTTGGTATAGTAATCATGAGATGACTGTACTGTGGGTAGGATTGAGTAACTATGCATGCATGCCTAGATTTTTTATAAATTCCCCGGGTAAAAAACAGTCTCTCTAGCTGGACCATGTTCGTATATCCTATCCTGTAATGACTCGACTCAAAAAAAGCCTGCCAATAAAGATGAACAGAAGAAGAAGGGAAAGAACCAGAAATAAGGGGAGAAAAAAATCTATAATAAAAATTGAACTTCACTCACATGCTCACATCCTCATGGGTTTCGGGCATAAAAGTGCATATAACCCTCCATAAAAAACTAGCAGTCAAACCAACTTAACTACATAGAAACTACAGTCTACGACTTCTTACCCTCATCTAACTATTCAAAAGTAATCATCATCATTTTCTATGGATGTTGAGTTGAGAAGGGCAGGAGGAGAAAGGAGTCATGGTGAAAGTATACTACATTGTCACCCCTATACGAATTAAGTAGAATATCCTCCTTTGGTTCACCAACCACGGTCAAAAAAACGCATGCAATGCAAACTTTTCAGAGAGGGAATGTGCATGTATAAATCTGAAGGAAATGTTCGATTATCGGTTTGGGATTTTCTTCTTATTTCTGGATACTATTTGTTTAAATGGGAAATGGTGAAAGAATGTGAGTTCTGATTTTCCTTCTTCAGCCCTCCTCACACACGTCCATTTCAAATTCAAATAATTTCAACTTCCCAGAAGTGGGGGTGAAGAAGACGAAGAAGAAAGAAAAGAAGAGTGAAAATTGCTGTTGTTCATTCTTTCCCACTTAAAAAAGGAAGAAGAATCTCAAATTCACACACACACGTACACGCATGCATGTAAGAGAAAATATATTAGATGCACGTCTACGTGACATTTAAATGTACTCACAAAAGCATAGAACCTTTCACCCACTTCAACTTGAGCCACCATACAGTAAAATAAATACATACCCTGTTCATTCAACTGAACTCTTTCTCCCATCCTGGCTTTTTTAAAAAAAGAGAGACTTCTTCAAGGAAGAGGAAGCATAGATGAGGGCGAGGGAGGGAAAGAAAGATATTGGAATTTTTAGCTTTGAAGTTTTACATACAAAGTGCATCAATATAATTTAGAAAGTTGATCGATCCATTCCATTTCAGTGAAAAAAAATCGAAACCTTTTCTCTTCTCTCCTTTCCTCTACATACCTAATTCATTGGTTCTTTCCCATGAGTAAGAGAAAACATGAGGGACGTAGGAAAAAGGTTTAAAATCCATCTACTCTAGGAAAGGGGGTTTGTTGGGTTTAATTTCATTTTGTCTTCTTTTTGGACAGCCACTCTGCTTCCTTCTGTTTCTGACTGGTTAATACGTTTTATGGAAAATACCTTTGTGATTTTTTTTTATCACAATGGAAGCATCTTTTAAGCGGTCAACATAAAATATTTTGAACTGTAGTAGAAATTGAGAGAAAAGAGAACCTAAAATGGTATCTCCGTAATCTTAAGGAGACAATAATAATGTGTATTTTATTGTTTGTTGTATTTGTTCGCCCTTTGTGGTCAGTACTTAGTGGATAGAGTCGGTAAAGAGAACAAGGACAGGAAAGAAAATGGATGAGGCAAGTAAAATAAAAGGGAAGGAGAAAAACAAGTGGTGGCGATAAGAAAGGAGAGAAAGTAAAGTGGGGTTGGGATGTGATAGATAAGTGTAGTGGATAATATAAATGAATCTAAAAGTAATGTAACAAATGTTCTTGTACAAGTAGTTGTTAGATTTGGTTTGGTGTGTTGTTTAAGAAGAAAGACAAGGTCGGTTTGCTTTGGATAGTTTAGTCGATGATGATAGCGTGAACCGTTCGGTTGCTTTCTCTTTCTTCTTTCTTTAGTTTCTCTTTGTCTTGTTGAGTTTCTCCTCGTTGGTATAAAAACCTAAGCTCCTTAAACGATTAGCGGCTCTTTACGTCTGACGAAATTAGACGAGATAAAAGCAATTAAGGTTTCCTTTCCCCACTTCCTTTCATGAGGAGAAAACAAAGGAGGCAAGGCAGCCCACCCATGTTGTATGTCAAGAATAAAAGACGAAAGAAAGAAAGCAACAGTTTCTCCGTCTTCGCCCTCTTTCTTTCACTTCACTTTCCCCTCCACCACCTCCACCTTTCACCACAAAACAGAGACAGTTAGCTTCTTCTTCGCCCTAATCAAGCTCTAAACATTATAGGAGAATGTTAATCGCTCTTTTCCTTCTCTTTTTCCAATTCTCATATACCGCAACCTCCCCTATCTTTCACTCCAATAAATCAGTGGTCGTATCCTTGATACTTGGTTAAATGTTCGTCGGGCTTAATTTGTTGAGCATTGAGGAAAATTTGGGTTATGGTCGAGCAGAGTTGAATGTCTTATGGTATTTTTTTTATTCTCCCTTGCACCTTTCCGTTATGTGAGTGTGTGACGACGCTGGAACTTTTTACTTGCCTTCATTCAGCCTCGCCTCTCTGATTGTTTCTATGCCTTTTCATTTAACTCTTTTCATTCCATACAATTCATGCCCCGTTGGATTTTTTTGTTCCAACAAATTGAATAAATTATTAAATCATTACTATTAAATAAATATGATACCACAGGGTACGCAGATGATGATAATGAAGGTAGGGTTGAGGAAGGTTAGGCCGTACTATTAAATGGCAATATTATTTTTATTCTTTGGACACATTACTTCCATCTCATCTGCCAAAGTCAATTCAGCTGCTGCTGGGTTCGGGCTGTGCTTTAATTTCATTTCAATCGATTGATTATTGTGATGAGTAGAAAGAAAGAAAGAAAGGAATGGGAATAAATTGAGTTTGTGTACCGTGGAATGTCATGTCATGCCTCCATGGTTCATTGCTACGGTTCGCCTGCGATTTGACAGACAGCGGACTCGACAGCAGCATCTAAGGAAATTGTCATCTGCTCCTAATTTTTTACCAATAATAATAACAATAATGGCAGTACACGCACTTATTAAAACCTTTCTCTTGCTCATTCCCAAACAACGAGCCTTTTGCCCTTGTTCCAAACTGCATTTTTATGAGACTCGAGAATATTGGAAGCATTTGTGAGTGAGTTTCGGTCGATTGATTGATTGAATGATTTTCCCCTCTCTCAAATATTGTCTATTATTCTACTCATTAACAGTCTTTGATCAGGCACCGTGAACTTTATACTTGAATGAATGAGAATCCATGCTGGAGAGAAATCTGTTTTGTACGTCGAACGTTAATACAATTTGAGGTAGGGTAGGTTATGTTTTCTGTAGTCCCTGCCTCAAAGCGTGGAGAGAGGACTAGATGTTGTGATGGATGTGAATAGATTTTAATTGCTTTCCATCAGAAATGTAATCGGTGACTTCGACTTCTCATTTGCTCCCCCATTTCATATTTCATTTTAGTATTGCGTGGGTAGACTCCATTCAGTCCACAATCTATTTATCCATAAAAGTTATCAGAATTCATTAATATCAAATGAGAAAGTAAATGAGGATGGGGAGTAGGGAGGGAGAAGAACAAAGGGTGTTAGGAAAAATTCTGGTTATGACATAAAAACTTATAACTAACTAACCTACCCCAATGGAACCCTTATTAAGAGGAACGTACAGATATACCACCACGCAATGAGTATTTTCGAACATCTGCCCTGTTCCCCTCTCTATCTCTCATCCCAATAAGTTCCTTATTCTCCCCGCTTTTGTCTTGCCCACTTAACTTTTCATAATCGAGAAAAGGAATGAAGCGAAATGAAATAAAATGCCCTACGTTTGTGAGGAATTGAGTATTTATTAATAATTTGAGGGTAGAGGAATATGAAAATGTTGAAGAGGAGGATAAATACAGAGACTGGACAAGTTATAGTGGAAGAAAGAAAGTTTGCTTTCTCTTCTGCGTGCATAGCATATCACCCTCACGGTGGTATTATTATTGTTGTGCACGTGCGACAGATATATTCACATTCACACCCTCATTCATTCATTCATGCATGTCTAACCTGAAGGTGTGAAAAATATGGTAATCACAATCACTTCCCATTCCGTATACCGGACGGTCGGTCGGTGCGATGTAGGTGAGTCTCTTATATTTATTTAAGCAAACATTATGTCTCCTGCTTGTGTGTGTGCATACAATATGCATATTTTACATCAAGTCATTGAATGTGAATGAATACCCTTCGTCATGATGATCATCAATAACAAACTAGCAACTTTGGTCCTTGTGTGCACTATTTCCACCTAGATACTTAAGTATGTACACTTACTTACCTACTGACATTGGGTATGTAAATGTCCTTCTTTCTTTCATCGTTCATTTTATAAAGAATCAAATCAAATATGCAATAATGGATTATGCATTAGAAGAGAGAGAGAGCATGAAAAGTGCTGTCTCAATATGCAAAGAAGTGAAAGAAAGACCACCCCTCCCCTCTCTCTCTCCTTTTTTC
>JAQIWU010002676.1:0-11535 GCA_034696445.1 Isotomiella minor
AGCCAGGTATAAGGCTTTCAAACCTAGTCAAGCCAGGTATAAGGCTTTCAAACCTAGTCAAGCCAGGTATAAGGCTTTCAAACCTAGTCAAGCCAGGTATAAGGCTTCTACACCTAGTCAAGCCAGGTATAAGGCTTCTACACCTTGTCAAGCCAGGTATAAGGCTTCTACACCTATTCAAGCCAAAGAATGGGGCCATCATTATGTGGGATTTTCAACGGTGACACGTTGTCCCATACCCCCGCGAATCCTCTCCCGGGCGGTACGTAGTGCCGCTGGCCAAAATCGCCATGCTTGTCACAGCTGCGGGCGTGCTAAGTGCGGTTATCAAACTTAGAATTGTGCTACCGCTAAATGCCAAACGACTGGAACGGCCACTTACGTTGTGCTGCTCCACATAATCGGAGAGCACTTAAGGAGGGGGGACAGTCTGCAACGTGATGGGTTGTGGCATTCGCTTGTGTAAAATACCTTTTACTTACACTTACCAATTTGCGTAGCCGGAGGGAACAATAGGGAAACACTTATTCCTAGCCGGTACTTCGTTTCTGTTGACTGACTGTCATACCGAAAGCAGTAACTTTGCTAAGTTTTGCTGCTCGTTTAAAATGTATTTGAACCCAACAAACGTGCGTATGCGCCACTTTAGAGAAGTGTGGAACGTGCAGCACTTGTCCATCTGGGATTTCGCGGCATTAGTTCGCAATGAGGAAGACGCGATCGAAGCTTGCTATGCTTGGGGTTTGATTCCTCAACACGCAAGTTGTCCCACTTGCCGAAATCCCATGCACCCACACAGCGCTCCATCCTATAAGCTTGGGTACAGGTGGAGGTGTAAACGCTGCCCGGTTCCGGTTCTCAGAAACCCTCTCAGTGGTACGTACTTTGAGAACTCGAAATTGACATTCCTACAAATTGTTAGGCTGTTATTCCACTTCCTCATCGGTCACAAAGTGACTGAGGCAGCCAAGCAAGTCCATGTGACAAAAAAGTCAGCAATCCAGCAGTACACTTACTTCAGAGAAATTTGTGATGTCGTGCAACAGCACGACTATATGCCTGTTGGTAGCCCACAAGACGTTGTGGAGATTGACGAGAGTCATTTGTTCAGTCGAAAATATCATAGAGGTCGCATGTTACGAGGTCAGACTTGGGTTTTCGGTGTCTGTAGTCGTCTCACCAAAGACATGTGGATTGAGACCATAAGAGACAAAACACGAGCGACACTCGATCCAATCATAGACGACCGTGTCGATCATGGGTCCTGGATAATGTCAGACTATCATCGGCCTTACATTAATGTAGATCGACGCTTACATTACAAGGGTCACGCAAGAGTCAATCACTCTCGGCGATTTGTGGAAGGAACGGTTGACATTCCTGGCGCTCGACCAAGGTTGGGACACCCAGTTCCCCGCACGAATTGTGTTCGTGTCAAAGTCCACACCAACAACATCGAAAGAGCGTGGCGTGAACTGAAGAATAAAGTGCGCACTTGTAGATCCCCTGCGAAAATACCCGCTTATGTTGGGGAGTTCTTGTATCGTAGAAATACATTGCGACACATAAGGCGAGAAGGTGAACGTTTACGCCAGTTTCTTCGCGACACAAGAAGAATGTATCCCGGCTTTGGACGTTACGCATTTCGGGTGCAGAGGCTGGGTTTCTGTAACTGCCCAGACTGCCCCTAGGCGTATGTAAATTGTAAATATGCACTTTGTAAATATGTAAATTGTTGTACATAGAACGAGTTGTACATAGATTGCGTTGTATATAGAACGCTGGAGCAATACCAGAATAAAAAACCCGGGGGCACAGCAGAGAAGTCCTTCTGCTGCTGTCCCTGGGTTTTTTATTTTATTTTTTTCATTTTTGTATAAAATTTTTAATTTTAGGAGTATGAGTGGGCGTAGAGAAAAATTTCATGGGAAAAAGTTGCTTGTAATGAAGTGTGGAGTCGATGTAGGTGTTTACTTTTGGGGGTCATAGGGGAATCTGAAAAAAATTTCAAAGTTTTTCGAAATCGAGAATGAGTGGGCGTAGAGAAAAATTTCATGGGAAAAAGTTGCTTGTAATGAAGAGTGGAGTCGATGTAGGTGTTCAGTTTTGGGGGTCATGGGGGAATGTGACAAAAAATTTCTAAGTTTTTTGAAAAAATTTTACTTGGGTACTCTCTCCTACACCCCCACCGTGAGTGATTGATACATCATCAAAATCTATAGCTTAAGTATCTTTAATTACTGTTTCTTATGAGCAGAAGACGCTCTGGACAGGATGAGTTTGAGCAAGATGATGAAGGGACGGACCCAGACCCTGCTGGTGAAGACGGTGCGACCCAGATCTGTGTGTCCAGAATTTGCCGACATCGGAAGGGTGAAGGACGATGTGTACGTCGTGGAAAAAGTGCTGGACAAAAAGATGATGAGAAATGCGGATGGAGAAGAAGAAATGCACTATGAGGTCAAGGTAACTACTAATTCTAAAAAAAAAAGCATAAATGATTACTTAAAAACGACTTAGTGGATGGGGTGGGCGAAGGAGTACAACACGTGGGAACCGATGGACAACCTCCTTAATTGTAAGGTTCTTCTGAGGGCCTTCGAACGAGCATGGAAGAAGAAGCATAAGGAGGAAGAGGTGGAGGAGGAAATAAAGCCGATGGATTTGGATGTAGTTACAGACATTCAGTCCCCTACTTCGCCCCTACCTGGACCAAGTGGGGTTGGAAAACGTCCTCGACCAGCGTCTTCATCTCCTGGTGGCGGTGGAGGACTTCAACAAAGTGACTCGACCCTCACAATGGCGAAATTTTTTGTAAGTAAAGGCTAATAACCCTTGATTTAATGAGGTGACTGATTGTCCCTTGTTTTTCTTCCAGCAAGGAGGGATTGAGTGGATTTGGCCCATCGAGCACACGCCGATTGCTATGGTTGGATGTTTTGTCAAGGATCGTTTACTTTGTTACATCATCAAGGTTGCCACGGATCCCCCCATTGATGGAATTACAGAGGATAACGTTGTCATCGTAAGAGGCAAAGGCTTCCGCAAACTGTACCCCGACCTGGTCATCCCTTACTACGAGAGTAGTATTGTGACCGTCCCACGAATTATGACGGAAGAAGAAATTCAAGCAAAAGTAATCAAGGAAATGGCAAGGGTGCAGGAACTCGAAGACCAGGACCAAAGTGTCGCAGAAGACAATTTTGATGTGGACGAAGAGGATATAGATGAAGATGGACTCCCTGTCCCCGATGAACAAAGGACAGGAGTAAATTACAAGAAGCCTTGTCCTTCTTTCGACAGTCTCGGGCTGCCGATTGTTGAATATGAAAAGTACGACGATTCGGAGAGTGAGGTAGAAGACACATTTGAAGAACTGGACTTTGACGCCATTGGTGATGAGGTAATGGACAGTGGCAGTGGGGATGAGGACAGTGACGATGATAATTACAAGGATGTTATGCATGATGAAAATGAGGATCAAGCTTAACTTTATGATCCCGGTGTTTTTTTATTACTTTTTTATTTGTTTACTTAACAACATAGCTTAGACATTAGCGTTTACACATTGAATATTTCTTTGTTTTTGATTGTTTGACCTCTGACCGATGATGGTAGGTCCTGAATTTACATTTCAATGACTGCAAGACGCGTTTAAGTTACGAATTTTTGTTTCATATACAACTGTAACGAAATAAACTGGTGAATTTGAGATAGAAATAAATGTTTTGTTTCTTTTTCCACATTCATTCGTTCGTTACTAATTTGCCACTTTCATCTTTTCGTTTCCTTCTCGAATATAAACTGAAAATGAGACATTCATTTTACATTTGAATAAATTACTCCAATGGTCTAAGACAAAAAAGCTACCTACTATAGCATTCAAGTTAGTCAAGATCAGTTTTCATGATACGTCCATAAATTACATCCCTGTAAAGGTTCATTAGGTCCGTCGTCGAAACAAACCATGGTCAAGCATTAAGCACTCGTCATTTGTTTTAGTCGGTTTCTAAAAAATGTTAGTTTCTTCATGGGTTCCAATATTTATTCCCTCAACAATGGTAGGACATTGCACCAGCCGAGCCTCCATATTCGCTAAATACACATCGCTCCTTATTCGAACCATCGAACCACCGCAGCCTGAAACAAGTTGAGACATTTATTCTTGCATGCATGCAATTAACGATTAATTTATTTTTTGCGTTCTTTGGCATGTTTCAATTTTTCATAAAGTTGGCAACTCGAATGCCTTTCATGTTGAGCGTTGGTTGAGCGTGGGGATGGATGACTGGGGGTTGGTTTTTTAGAGGCAAGGCATATCTTGCAACGCTTCAAGCTTTGAGATTGTCACCTCTCAGTGCTGTGCTTTTGCCTTGATTGTATGTATTCACCTGTGTTACTGCAGCTAAAGAATTGATTGTGTTGTGGTTTAGCTCTCACATGTAATGCAAAAGTCGTACCGTGTGGACAGCTTTAACTTTGATAAAATAAATATATTTTGCAAGCAGAATTTGCACTACATAGAGACTCCCTTCTTCTTTTTGCAAGTTATATACAGTGCTCATCATCTGCCATCAACATCAACTGCAAAATAAAGTCACTGCTTTGGTTTTTTTGGTGACTAATTTATTTTAAGCCGACAGGTGTTGCTTACTTAAACAATCAAGAAAAAGAGATACTACAGTTATAACGACAATATCATTCATTCGAAGAAACAAAACGGTGATTTGAGACAGACATATTATAGACAAAAGCCATGCCAACATTGAACATGTGCTTGATCCTCTATAATTTTCTGTGAAATCTCAGTTAATCACGACCAAAGGACTTAAATTTCCTTTAAGTCAAGTTGGAGGATTGTGATAACAAACTTTGCACTCTATCCATCATCGTGTCCTTGTTTCGATTCAGTTTAGAGAAATCTGCACAAGTCCAAAGCTGTCAACACCAAAAGAACCGAGGTCCATTTCTACTGCTGAATTGGTAATTACCTAAATTTCTTAACATTTTCTCAGAATAATTAGCACTCGTACCGCTTGTTGGGCTCAACCGTACCGCAGGGATAAGACATAAATATTAGAGTGACAAAATGTGATGGCTAGAATTCCAAGTGTCCTAATCCGAAGTATCGAATGATTTCTTGATTCCAATTTAAATTCTTAAGGACCCTTGATTTTTATTCACTTTTGCTAGGGCAACCCAATAGTGCAATTATCCAAGTAGACCCTTATTCAATTCATGACGTAAAACTAGAAATTGAAACGAATAAGGCAGCAGAAGAAAAATAACTTTGTTGCATCAATTGCTTAATACTTTTGGCTAAGATTTGGAAATAATTGTTTACTTATTTGTTAAGGAACCTACCTACACACCCCTACAAACATGACCAAGACCAATACCTCCATATTTATTTAAGTATATTTCATACAAACAAAATCGCTGAAGCGGTTATTATTACCTTACCAACCTTACCAGCCTAATAAGGCTTTATTATAGCTGCAAATCATTTCATTTACCTACTTTATATCTGCAGAATTCCCAACATCCAAAATATTCTCCCACAATAGCCCATTACAAGGGACTCGTACCTAATCATAATCATAGACCAATGCGCAAGTTCATTCGTGCATATATATTTCACTTTTTTTAGGCAATCACCTTTTGCATCATTGCATTTGATCAATAAAATTGAAACTTACCATTCAACACATCCTTCAAGAGCAACTATGATGTAAAATTTAAAAGCAAAGGGACACGTGGACAGGTTAAAATAGCAATTTTTTTCTCTGCACTTGAGTAATTCTTGCACATGCATCGTATATTTTATTTTAGCTGATCGGTTATAATATTTCATTTTAGGACGTCAAATTGCACTAAAAAAACAAGTTGTTAGATACATGTGGTTGTGGTGGCTTGTGACGAAATTAAATTATACAGCATAAAAACAAATATTGCTGATCGTCAATTGAACTCAACCTTCAAACAATATTTTTACGCTGTTGCTCGTTGCTGGCATCATAATGTGACGTCTATCTCAAACAGCTTGTCATAAAGGAATGATTTTAAAAGATAGGCAGGCATAGTGAAATAAAATGTCAGAATGTTCAGGTCTTCAATATGAATGAATGTACACGCGAATTATCATTCTCAAAGATTCTTTGCCACAGCAACAAGCCAATGAAAGCAAATTGATGGACATATAACAATTAGTCTCAATCCGGATTTTCATCTTCGGTTGATTTTTTGGCTTTAAACTTGCAATTAGTGTGCGAAAAGGAAAAATGCTAATTCCAAATTCCACACGAGGAGGGATACATGAGAAAGTAGTGAAGGAAGGAGGGATGATAAAAATCCTTGCCTTGCATTTTGATTCCTTGATTAATGACCATTGGCCAATTCCTGGGCCAGTACCCCTAATCAGCTTGCTTTTACCCATCATTACATGGGATGAGGAACTAGTTTAATGTGTGCAAATTTTTGCTTAGCAGGGAGGGTGAAGAAGAAGATTCTTTCCAATTATCATTTTCATGTTTTTTACACAGTCGGCAAGAAGAATGTTTTAAGACAGGATTAACTCTCCTCCATGGAATAATAATCTATCTCGTCCGCATAGGGATTACTTTGTTTTATTACATTCCAATGACCAGTCTTAATCCTCCTCACTTCACTGGCAACTCTTCTTCTTAGGATTCTCTGCAATTTCTGATAGAAGATTCAATCTTCGTTGATGGCCTCGTATTTGTATTTTAAAATGATAGCATTTAACCGCATCTGAACTCAAATTTTGAAGACATGATACTTTTTAAAAGAGTGATTTGCATTGTGTCGTCGAATTTATGTCCTTGTATGTCGCAAGACGTTTGATAAGTCAGTTGACATAGGGTCTTAGATTTAATAATTCCGACTCAATTAAAGGACCCTAATAAGAAACAATAGGACAATTAATTGTTTCATTCAGATATCTCATTTCGCTACGCTGTCCCCATAGCAACTTGCAAAAGCCTATGCATGCATGTCTCAACAATTGATCAAGACGTGGTATAGATAAGAATGGTACAGAAGAACTGATATCAGGTTAAATGAATGTCCACTTTTAATTATTTAAGTTTCAGTCTCATAGAGCATAACATGGTTGGTAAAGGCATATATAGCCAGCCACAACAGGTCTTACACAACGATTCATTTCGCCCTTAAAGATAGTTTTTCAGAGTTCAACCAACATCGAAGAGTTGTTGCAAAACCAAGCAAGTTGGCCTGAGTGACCAAATTTGTCATTTCTGAATGAAATTCTTTTGTACAGACAAGGCAGTATAATGAAATAAAAGGAGGCTTGTCGCATGTATGCCGTTGATATTTGTAAATAAGCCATCGCAAATTGGTAAAGTGAAGGGCGTCTGGTAACTTCACCAGAATGAGTTCTATGAATGAATTATTACATCTCCCAAAATCGCATTGTTGTTGTTGATGATGATGATGATGACGACTAGCTGACTACTTAAGTATTTCTTACGGTTTTTTAGACTTGGTTAGCAGCATTGCATAGCATGAATAAATAATAAATGTTAATGTTATTGTCCCGATTAGTGGATATGACCGACCTTCATCTACCCCCGTATTGAGTTGCCAACAATAACCATTACAATCGCATCAAGACGCGTCACATCTTTAGTAGTAATGGTGGAGTCTAACATGTTTACCTTGTTTGTCTATTAATCAACTTGGTATTTGGTCTCGAACCCGGTTCAGCATCACCATGAAGCCACCATCAAGTAACAATACAAAGTTATAAAAGTTTTTGGATTGGAAGTAGTAGCACGATGTGGTGATGAGATAGAGATAGAATAATAATAATAACAGCGGCTACAGTTACAACTTTTACAAAATCATTCGCAAAGTCGTCAGTAGTTGAAGCAAAACTGGCTTTTACTATCATACAAAAGACATTGTAATTGGTGTGTTTCACAAAACATCCGAAATTAGAGAGACACAGAGGTCATTCGGATTCACTAAAGCAAATTCACTCCTTTTTAAAATGTGGTTGGCAACGAAGACGAAAAATTAACAACGGTATTACATTGTGAGCGGCCACCCTTGGTGAGTTAACTCATAGTTTGTGTATAGCCTGGTACCGTTTGCATAATAAACCGTTTCCCTTTGTTTGACAACTACCCGATTTAAGGGGCACGATGATGAGCAGGATGTAATCCGGGTGTAGAAAGGTTGCTATTAGTGTGACAGTTCTAATGGCAGAAGTTGTGACTTGACTTGCCAACGAGCTGGAGGTGAAAGCATTTGAACGAAGCAGGTCTAAAAACAGACAACTCACACTGACAAAACGTGCAGATCCCAAGTCATATAGATAGATAAGCTGAGAGACATTCAGTTCAACCTTGGCAACCTTGAAGTTTTATTTATTAATAAATTCAAATCATTAAGGCAAAACTTTTTATTTTATCGGAATGTGGCTTTAATTGAAAAGTCCGTGGGATGCACTATCAGTCGGTCTTGGATGTTGCTTAATCATTGTAAAACAGCATCTTCACTCTGTAGCAAAAATGCATCCGAGGTCGAGGTGAAGTATAGAAACCACCTTCAGCAAGGTTATCTAACAAATAAAATGAAAAATCCGGAACTTAAATCAAGGTAATAAAATTATGGCAAATACAGTATACGGCAAGACGGACGTGTCACCGTAGTATCATTATTTGGCAGAAGAAATGGCAAGAACAAAAAGTGATCATTGATCCCGACCTGAAAGCGAAAAAGGTGCGATGGTACGCAGGTTGCACACATATCGTATAGTCAGCTTTCTAAAAGTGAAGTCTCACGGCGTTACTTGCTTGCTTTAATTAATGATCATTCAGGATAATGACAGTGGACGGTGGTGGGCATTTGACTTGACACAAGTGATGGACGGTGATGGTAAGGATAAAAATATTAATGAATCTTACCATTCTGCTGATGCAAGAAGATACGATGATGGTGGTGGGGTTTGTTATAAACGCGATCTCGTTTTCAGCCCGTTGCATTAAATTACATTGTCCAATGCTGAAGTTGAAACCAAATGGCATTGTAGAGAGAGAGTGACCTTATCGAACTCCAAAACATGTACAAAATTAAGATTTGTCTTCACTTTTTACAGGTTTTCTTCTGCTTTCTTACGTTCTCAGGGAGTTTATTGACTGTAGATATATAACTTGTTCTCTGCTTCTCTTTCCCTGGTTTGAAATATGGAGATATTTCTCAAAAATGGATTTAGATTCTGAGCTTAAAAGGAATGATGGGAAAGAAACTGGTCCGAAGGAGTTGGCTTTAATGTATTGACTCTATACTATCGTTCTAATTCGGTTCGCCTGTTTAGCAGCAACTACTGTTTCATTCCTATTGTTCCATCAAATGGGCAGGTAAAAGGCAGTCGTCTTATAAAAAATAAAATCAGTAGAGCCTAAAACATCCAGCAGAGACGTTGTGCTTGGATTTTTTGCAGTTGCATTTGATCACATTTTACCGTGTTGTCATGTAGTCTCAGATTTGCTTTTGGCAAATTGAGTTAGTAGTGACGAGTTCCTGTCATTTGTACCTCTGGTTAATATCTCTCATCACAGCACTAATGGCTGCTGGCAGAAGGTAATGACTAATTTTCCTACTTTTTGACGATTGGTATTTTTTGCTGGTGTAGAATACATTGCATTAGTACGTTCGGAAGGGATGATTTGAGTTTGATGATAATATCGTGAAAAATTTGCACGACTCAGATGTGCAGACATGATAAATATGAGTGTTTCTTATTTTGGTCGATGTTCTTGATGTCTGAAGGTTAATTCACTTAAAGACCCTGCGTATATAAGGAATTACAGAAATGAGGCACTGAAAAAATAATTTGTATAGTTGTCGACTTTATTCCATGTAATTGTCGACAACCAACCTCATATTTCACTCAAATTAAACCTGAGTCCAACGGTCGGCACGGCTGCCTGCGAGTTATTAGTGGTGGTCACGAACGACGAGTCCATGAAGTCCTCAAAGCAAGAAATACACAATCACAAAATTAATTAATCTTATTCGTGAATTTTCATTCCAAAACGACATAAGGCATTTCAATTTTTCTTTCTCATCACACCTAAGACTCGATCGAGTATTTGAAACGTAAGGTATTCCATCGAAGTGTGCTCGGAATTTAAAAAAATGATTTGGTAAGTGCCATGCACACTGTACACTAAGGAAGCTTTACAACAATATTTTTAAACGAAAACAAAATCAAGCGTGGTTCCTGGAATTAAAACGAGTCATTCTTGTCCTGATTGTAGAAGCCACAAAATCAAATTTTAAGTGGGCATCTACCCGAAGCCCTCGTCAATTGTTTAGAACATTCTCACTCCATTGTCGAGCTCGAAATGCATATGGAATGCTTTTAGATTCTTGGTTTGGTTACGATGAGTTGACAAATTGAATTTTCCATCTTCCCTTCAGGCAGCAGAAGTGAATAACACGAACTTTTCATTTTCTTCGTTAATTTGTAATTGTTTGTTTTACATGTCTTGTCATTGTAACTTTGTTGAATGGATGCAATGACATTGGACTTCTTTAATTCTCAAGTACAAGAATTAAAGAACAAAGGCAGGATTTCCGTACCTGTCACAAAGATAGGATTGGAGTTGTAGTAAACAATTATTTCGAGTGATCTGCATGAATTTTTGTTGGTTTTAAGTAATCCTACGGTTGAATAATTCAGTTTTTGTTGTCCTTAAATTTATTTGCCTCATGGCAACTTTGATCACGGAAATCTTGACTTTTAACCTATTGTCCCTTACTATTTATTTGGAGGCTGGAATTTTCTCAGATTACTTTTGCATCGTCATCTCCTGTAAAATGGAAACTCATTGGATTGCTATGGGAAATACTGTTGTGGTAATGTCAGACATTTTAATGTCTTTAAGTTATCGTAAATTTGCATGATTCCACAAATAGAACTAACGCTAAAGAGAGAAGGAAGTGAATTAGAACTGTTTGTATCATTGTTGATTAGTTTAACTGTTCGCTGATGGATCATTTTGATTTCAATTCGACCGGTATTCTGTTATTCGATGGACGTTCAGCGTCGTTTCTCCCTTGTCTCTCTCCTGAATCTTTGTAATACACAACACAGGCAATTAATGCGTATCTCTGCAGAGATACTTAATAGTTTTTATCACATTCTGTAAGTTTGTGTAATTGAACAAAATGAGGATAAAGGGATGTAGGGTTAACCTTTAACTTCTTTATTGCAACAAAGAAGTCAACGAACAGCACACTAGCTTTCTTTTGAAAGAATGAAGATTCATGCTTGCATCCATTGCTCTTTTAATTCACATTACACAATTGGATGTACAGTTAATTGTGCAAATGCAAATACAAAATGCAAGACAGCACAGCAACCCACACATATTTCTTTAATCGCACCTCCAAAAGGAAAGATCAAGGTTGTTATCTTCATCTACTACATTCTCCTTTAAAATCTGTCGACGGGCATTTTTTTAAGCCGTCCTGATTTTAAAA
>JAQIWU010002677.1:0-11532 GCA_034696445.1 Isotomiella minor
AGGCTAACCTTAGGAAGGAACCCTTAGGAGTCGGAGCTTAAAAGGCTTCTAAGGGCGCACGATGAGGGAAGGTGACATAAATTGGTGGAGATTTTGCGGGGTAGAGAAAATAAGCTATATTTAGTTTAATTTAATATTACTACAAAAAGAAAAGTGGAAAAAGTTAAGTGGTACGGAGAAATTAATTAACGACTCCGTTTGGTACGCCTCTTATCCTCCCCGTCGTCATGCCCTCGGCTCCGTTTCTTCGCCTTTGATTTCTTCTTCTTGTGTTTCGAACGACGCCTAGCGTCGTCCTTTGGAATTGGATCTTGTAAAGGTAAAGAACTGTTCCCTATTTCTGGCACAAAAACCAATTCCGGGTACTTGGTGAAAGACTCCACTTCCGGATGCTGGGTGCGCATATGCTCGTTGTAATAGTCGGAGCGTCTGAATGTGGAAGGGCAAAGCGCACACCTCCGGGAGCCTTCATGGCTCTTCTGGTGTCGAATGAGATTTTTCCTTTGTTTGAACTCGGAACCTAATAACAAATTAGGGTAATTAATACAAATTAGGGAAGGGTTAAAGGAGGAAAAGAAATTCGCTTACCGCAGACGACACAAAGTAGACTATCTCTAATCGACTCCGGAGTAGTGCCGGAGGCTACGGCTGGGGTAGGACCTGAATTGCCAACCGGAGCTACAGGTTCACCGTTGTTGGTTTGGTTAGGGATACGATTCCCTCCATCAACCCCCTCTTGTTGACTTTCCTCCATGTCGCCGTCGTCATCCCGTCCTCCTTCATCATCATTTTTGTCACTGTCGTCATTCTCATCGATTTCCTCCTCGACCTCTTCTTCTTCGACTTCTTCTTCCTCGACCTCTTCTTCTTTTTTTACTTCCTCGACCTCTTCTTCTTCGACTTCTTCTTCCTCGACCTCTTCTTCTTCGACTTCTTCTTCCTCGACCTCTTCTTCTTTTTTTACTTCTTCGTCCTCTTCTTCTTCCTCCTCCTCACCGACACCTTGGTTTTTCTCGGAAAGAGGTAGGTCAGACCCCGTTGTTGTGGATGTTAGGCTTTCACCAGGAGTCAAGTCCGATGGAGGCCCCTTTCCTCCTTCACGTTTTTCGGGAGCGAGTGGAATGGAGGAGTGAGGGACTGATTTTCTGTTGTCGATCTTGTTGGGCACACCAACGCTTTCACTTCTATCTTCGATCTCGGCTTGGGGTGTGGGGGTGGCAGGAAGCTTAAGAGATGATAAAAATAACCATTATAGAAAATGTAGAATAAGTACTGAAAGTATAGGCAAGTTCTTACCGGGTAGTCCTTCAAAGTCCCTACCTTCGCAGTCTTCCCTTCCACATCAGTGTCTGAATCACCTTCGGAGTCCGAGGAACCAGGCTCCGAGACGTCAGAGAATTTAGAATGAGTTGGAGGATCCAGCTTATTGAATAGCTTTTGAGAGGGGGAGTAGTCAAAAGGGTCAGTGGTGCTCAGAGAGGTCTTGCTCCTTAAGAGAGGAAGGGGAATAGTAGAGGCATGTTCTCGGAGTTCCCTAAGATTGGTTTGGGGCACGGAGGATGAGGCTTGGGGTAGTTGGCCCGCAGTAACAGGGACACTCCCGGCGGAGGAAGGAAGTGGACCCGTCGGTAGTGCCACAGAGGTGGCTCCTCTAGCAGGAACGGGTGGAGCTGGATGGAAGGTCGTCTTATCCTTTTGTTTTTGAGTCACCACGGTTGCTCCGGTTGTTGTCGCTCCGATGACTCCGGTGGTGCTGGACGTTGGAGGAGTTCCATGATTGCTACTCTGGGGATTTGCCAGGATGTTGGAAGGGAACATGCCACTCACAACAGAGGCATTACCTACATAAAGGGAGATAAAAAGATTAGTGTTGGCTCATTCACACTCTTCCTTTTAAGTTAATTACCTCGAGATCCAAGTCCAGGTGGAGGGAGGCCTCCGGAAGTTGGTCCTCTAGTATGGGAAGGCGGTAGTCTGGGTTCGTAATGAAGGGAGTAGGTGCCCTCCGGAGGAGAAGATCCGGCCTGCACAAGATTCCCATAAACCTCTCGTACGTAAGGGTCCGAAAGGATCCTGATCCCTTGGGCAGAAGGGTCCAACTATAAGTAGGTAAATAATAAAAAAAAAAAGGAGAGTGTAAGTAGTGGTAGCCTTCAGGACGACAACAGTTGCTTAATCCCTAAGAATAAAAGTAAAACTTACAGCCAAAAACGTTCTGTCGTGCACCGGAGTCGAGTAGATTCGGTTCACGGCAGCGTGAACCACTTCGGAGGGAGGAGTAGAAATGGGAATTCCAAGAATTTCAAAGTAATTAGGCACAATGAATCGACGATGGGATTGCTGGTTATTAGCCATGGTTAGTTTTGAATTTATGGGAATGTTGCAATTCTTTTTATTCAAATACTATCTTTAATTCGTTTTTCGCCTGATTGACTTTAACCGGAGTTTTTAAGTTGATTTCTAATACGATCGGGAGTCAATGATGAACTGATGATCAGATGAACAGAAAAGCCCAAGTCTCTGGCCAAGGACTTGCAACTTTCTACCTTGTCAAATCTTGAGTTGTTTTGATGAATGGGATGAGAGGAAAAGGTGATCTTTCTTCAACCTTGCATCCTTTTGTTTCTTTCTTCATTCCCCGTCTTCATTTCCCCTCCCTTTTTCCTAAACGATGAGATCTAACTTGACTTTTACTGTCAAATAAACCACAGGACTCAATGAACTAGTACATTGTAGGATTGACAACCTACTTAGTTACTAAAGGATATTTTTTTTTGGAAAAGATCCTACTTGCCATGATACCCATTACGACAATAGCAATGAGCTCAGATACAATTAGGTAGGTTACTTAGCTTCTTAAGTTTTGTAGATAGGCTTTGTAGATTCGCTCGCATCTCCTAAGTTACATGAAGAAAGCTGCAAGAGATAATAGATAAGGAGAGGGATTTTTGGTACTTGACAATGTATTGAGAAGATGGTGACTCGAAAATGAAACAATTGAATGGGAAAGCAAATGAGTGATGATGAATTTGAGATGTTGAATGTGATTCAAGGGATGGGAATGATGATGATTGTGAGATATTAAATGTGATTCAAGCGAAGGGAATGATTTTGACTGAAACGAGTTTAACGATTGATAAAGGGAATTCGTAAATTGATATATATTTGGAGAAAAAGGGGAAATGCTGTTTTGTTTGGCCATGTTAATAAGGAAGGGACCCTACGGCTTTCTTTTTGTACATTGTGCTATTTAGGCTTATTCATTGCGCTTTCGTACAAAACGTCACGTTAATTAACTATAATCTTTAGTTTTAGTGTGGTAATTGCTTTTTGCTTGGGCGTTACCTAACTTGTTCGAGGAGAAGAAAGAAGAAATGAGTGACGAGGAAGACGCGGCTCCGGTGGGTAAACCTGTGAGGCTGGCAGTAAAGCCTCGGAGGTACTGCGGGCGGAGGGGAGCCGACCCACTGGAGTACATACTGAACTTCGAAGAGGCATCAAGATGCAATTCATGGAGCGACGCCATGATGTTGAATCAGTTCCCAGCTTACTTGGATGGTTTTGCTGCGGATTTCTACAGGGCGGCTTCAGCCGCTCGGAAAAGAAAAGGGGACGGAGACTGGACTTGGACAGCCCTTCGTGAAAAATTTCTGCAAGGAGGAGGCTTAATGGCAGAGGAGCCAGATGATGAGCTCCGTCTGCTGCAACGGAAACAGGGGAGAAAAGAGCTGTGTCTAGAGTTCTTCTTCGCCATGGAAAACCTCGCCAATAGAGTTGACCCAGCAATGACTGACACCCGCCGCTGCAAGCACATAATGCGCGGTTTGAGAGACGACATAAAGAAGCAGGTCTCCTTGCTGAGACCGGAGTCTACTGAGGTTCTGCAGTCTTTACTGGAGAAAGTGGACCGGAGCATGAAGCAACGGCCTGTGTATTCGGATTCTGACTCCGACTCTGACAACGACAGCACCTTGTGGGAGCCGAAAAGAAAAGTAAGATTCGCCGCCGCGGAAGTCAAGACAGACTTAGTCCGACCTGAAGACAAGGAAGTTTTTAATTCGCTTTTGCGAAGATTAGAGAAACTGGAAACCGGAGCTCAACCCGACGGAAGGCAAGAGAGAGCATGGAGTTATAAATCGACCCCACCTGGTCCTTCGAAGATACGGTGCCCGGCGCCCTCTCAGATGTCATGGAACCGGCAGGAACGAGGTGGAAGAGCTTTTGCTCAGACCCCTCAGTCAACTTTCGGACAACGGAGTTTTGGCTCTTCACAAAGGAGCTCGGGAGTAACTAACTCCGGTCTATCAAGCCGAGGTGGAAGACCCTTCTCCGACAAGCGAAGCACTATAACCTGTTTCAACTGCAATCAAATGGGGCACTGGGCAAATGAATGCGACCAGCCTCTTGAGTGCATGTCTTGTGGATCTAAGCACCATTACGCCAAGGACTGCCCATTTACTCAGGAGTCGGGAAACGGGCTCAGCCGGGGGTGAACTACACAGAGGTCCACCCTGTTAAACGGCTTCCCTGTGGCGCGTCTCACACAAGACCTAAAGCAAGACTGGTGGTGGATGTCCTGATGTTCGCCATCGGAGCTGTACAAGATAAGAAAATTCACTTTCTTGTAGATTCCGGAGCTACAGCTTCACTCATTAGACAGGACTTAGTGCCTGACGAATGCAAAGTAAAAGACTGTAATTTTAATGTGACAGGAGCCGGAGGTGTTGATCTCACGGTGGTCGGCATTGCTCTACTTAAAGTTAGGCTACAACGCATCGTCCTCAAAGCCAAATTCACCATAATATCAGACTTGGTATTTGAAGCAATAATAGGTGGGGATGTCATTCACCCACTGGACGGAAATATTGACTACGGAGGTAAAAAGCTTTGGCTTCGTAACCTACCACCAATTAATCTGGTTAAGGGAGGCGAGGTACCTTTCCCTTCAGGAAAACTCCCGGCGGTCATGTTGGAGGATTGCATCCCAACAATCCGACATGCTCCGGTGTACCATTCTGTCCCGGAGGCTTTTGCCTTAGAGGATGAAGACGAGTTTCGGATCAACAACAGGCAGTTTGCGAGTCCTCTTATGACCAACCAAAAAGACGTTGTCCCCTCGTCCAAAGAATCGAGCCATTTGGAAGACATTGGAGTTGCTGAATCCTCCGGAGACCTATGGAGAAAATCCGCCCCCGCCCCAGCGGAAGAGGTAGCAATGGAAGTATACACCGGAGCACTGGTGGAAATAGAAAATGAGTCTCGTATAGAGGTTACTACCTCCGACGTAGACCCAGTTAAAGAGGAAGACCTCATCGTATTCCCCGAGGAAGTGCCCCAAAACGAATTATTTAACCCCCACCCTGAATCAAGTCAAGAAGGCGAGGTTGTGACCTACGATGATGTGACAGAGGCTCCGGTAGACAAGTTTTCGTCTACCAGCCACTTCCTCCCAATTCACCCATTCTCAGACCAAGAGGAAAGGGTCCTTACCCCAGAGGAACGGACGCAACACCTCAAAGATAGCATCTCCCCCAAGTTGATGAAACAACAGTTCATTGAAGTACTCGATCTTTTGATTGAATTTGCGGAAGCCTTCTGCTTTCCGGGTGACAAAGTTCAGCCTAGCAAGTTTGTGGCTCCTAAAATGACTTTGCTCCCCGGAGCGAAACCAATCCAACATCGACCCTACCGTTACTCGGCGAAGGAAAGGGATTTCATTGATGAAGAAGTGACGACAATGTTGGATGCAGGGTTCATAAGACCGTCGAGGTCACCATATGCTTCACCAGTGGTGTTGGTGAAAAATGGTCACAAGCAGAGTGGGCGTCACAGGATGTGTATCGATATGAGAGGAGTCAATTCACAACTGGTGCGAGATAGTTACCCCCTTCCTACCGTGGACAGTATCTTAGGAGCCTTGCACGGGAAGAAGTACTACGCCAGTGTGGACATGGAAAAAGGGTATTATCAGATAAGACTAGACCCTGACGATTGTTATCTGACCGCGTTCATCACCCAGTCCGGTTTATTTGAATTCGAGGTTCTTCCATTTGGCTTGACCGTAGCGGCTCCGGTGTACCAAAGATGCATGGACGCTTGTCTTGCTGGCCTGAAGTACATCAATTGTCTCTGTTACCTGGACGATGTCTTAATATTTGGCGAGACTCTGGAGGAGTTAATCAGTAATATAAGACTTGTCTTTCAGCGGTTTGAAGAGTATGGCTTCCGGATGAAAATTACCAAATGCAAATTTGGTGTCACGGAGCTGAAAGTACTGGGTCACGTGGTAACAGGAGAAGGAATCCACACAGACCCAGAGAAGATTGGAAGTATCGGCAATATGCAAGGTTGCAGATCCGTCAAGGCAGTGCGAAGTTATTTGGGCCTTTGCTCATACTACCGGAGGTACATTTCCAACTTCTCGGCTGTGGCGGAACCTCTCAACAGGCTTCTAAAGAAAGAGGTCAAATTCATTTGGGGAAATGAACAACAGGAGGCATTTGACAGTCTGAAGCACGCGTTGTGCTCCGCTCCTCTTCTACACCACTTCGCTCCGGGACTCGACACCGAAGTCCACGTCGACGCCAGTAACTTCGGAGTTGGGGGAGCCCTTGTTCAAAAGAAAGATGGAAAAGAGCTACCAATCATGTTTTGCAGCCGAACCCTAACAAAGGCTGAACTGAACTACCCTGTTGTTCAGAAAGAGTTCCTGTCCCTGCTATTTTCCCTCAAGAAGTTCCACTGCTTTTTATATGGAATACCTTTCACGGTTATTACCGATCACGACCCTTTGACAGGACTCAAATTCGCCAAGGACCCTTCTGCCGGTCGACTCTACCGGTGGAGCATTAGGTTAACTGAGTATGACTTCTGTATTAAGTACAGGAAGGGTCGTATTCATTCTGATGCTGACGCACTATCAAGGCTACATATCGACGAAGTAGACCAGGAGAACTCCGGTGAGACGGAGCAAACGACTCCGGCAGGAATAGAAGCGGATTGCCCCTTGGACTTTCCAGTGTATGCCATTGAAGTCACGGACCTTATCGAACTGCAAAATGAAGATGACTACTGCAAGGCAGTGAAGCACGGAATGGGAGATCCAGTCAAAATTAAGAAGAATTTTGAAATAAAAGACGGGCTTCTGATGTGGGTGAAAGGGGAGACAGAGCGAATCGTACTTCCTCATTGCCTGCTAGAAGAAGCTCTGCGAGAGTACCATGACTTTCCAATGGGTGGTCATCGAGGGTTCGAGGGAACCTATTCTAAAATGAAAAATAAACTATTCTTCAGAGGGATGAAGAAAAGGATCATAAAATACATTATGCACTGCCAGGAGTGCCAACGGAGTAAAAGACCGATCAGGAGTCCACAGGGTCTCCTGCAACCCATCCCAGTCCCAACGACACCTCATGAATTTGTCTCCATTGATGCGGCAGGGCCTTTGCCCGTGACCGAAAAAGGGAACAAGTATCTTCTTGTTTCAGTCGACTTATTTACGAAATTTGTGACGTGTCGAGCGGTCTCTGACATTAAGGGAAGAACAACGGCTACCTTCCTCCTCGAAGAAGTGATTACAATCTTTGGTCCCCCAGTCCAACTACTTTCCGACCGAGGAAGAAACTTCATGTCGAGGGTGGTCAAGGAGCTGACCAACAGCATGGGCGTCAAGCAGGTACACACCTCCGCCTATCATCCCTCAACAAATGGTCTCTGTGAGAGACAAATGTCAACTATAAAAGGAGCCCTCCGAACTTACTTGGAGAATGATGAGCAAGCACAGTGGGACGATTACATAAGTCAAGTGGTTTGGTCTATTAACACTACGGTTCAGTCGAGCATCGCTCCCTTCTCGCCCTTCGAGCTAGTGTTTGCGAGAAAACCAATCCAGCCTTTTGAGAGGTGCTTACCTCTCCCACCGGAGCCAAGGAGACTGCAACAGCTCGACCAAGCACCAGCTAAACGTCACCAAGCCTTTCAAAATATTGAGAAGGAGCAAGTAAAACAAAAGAGACGATATGACACAGGACGACAGGCTGTTTCATACAACTCAGGCGATTTAGTCTGGGTGCATAATCGGGCTCTTGCCCCCGGAGAAAGTTCGGGACTTACCCGGCCTTGGAAAGGACCATACGAAGTTGTAAAGAAAGTTGGTGACGTGACGTACATGGTCAGAAAGGGTCTTGACCCTACTCTCCAATCGGTTCACGTGCAGAGAATGAAAGGATATTTTACAAAAGCTACGTCGAGTGACTCTGAGGATGATGGAGTTGAGAGCCTATACATTCAGCGCAGTACTTGGCTTTCCAAATTGAAAAGTCTGGTGGAAGACCATGATGCCCTCAACGATTGGAGAGAACTTCAATTCCATTGGATGAACAATGAAAGAAAGGAGAGAAGGATCCCCAACGAGTTGTGGGCCAAGGACGAAATGACCCACAATTGGTTTGGCTATAAATGCCCGGAGTGCGGAGCAAGAGAAAGGGCGTGCCTCCGGTTTGATTTCATGAAGAACACACGTTGTGGGGTTTGTTGGAACGGTAAGCCAGTGCAGACGGAGCATTGTGTCAACAGGGGATGTGTCCTGACGGAGGGGCATCAAATTTGCAATGAGGGGAGACCACACTGGGCCTTTCATTCAGCCACCAACATTGACTGGGAGATTCGAAATGTCAGGATCGACTCTCACGGAGTGTTCGTAGCGGAAGTACCTGCTCTCCGGAGCACCTGTCTGGAGGACGAACACCCCCTTTTTGCTGAGATATGGAAACGAAATTGTGCCAGGGTGTTGGTCTTTGGAGAGTACGGCGCCTTTCCCATGCCAGCAGGATCAAAGTTCAACCTCACAATCGGGGGAAATTGCAGAATTTGCTTCCAGGCCGGGTCAATACAAAGCAGAGGACCAATAATGCATCAAGATCTTTCCCTCACGTGGAGCAGAGAAGATCTTGACATACAATCCTGTAGTCCTACTCCGGTCACTTTGATTACTGCGCCTTCCTTTTCGTCCTTGACGGAGGCGGCTCTGCAAGACCAAAGATCACTTTTGGGATCTCTAGTGACGACTTACCAAACGGAAGTCGCGAAGCATCCCCAGTCCCCTACACTCGTCTTGTCAACAAAAACAATAGACGACGCTACGCTGTTGATAGCCACAGCACGACATCAAGTGGACTTACGACAAGACAAGGAGTACTACACTGACGTGCGAGAGACAATCACAAAGCTGAGGATGACCGGAGGTCATGCTTTTCGTAATCCGTCTTACCTCCGTCTTCTGTGCCACACAATACTATACTTGCACCAACACAGCATTCTGATGGATACTACAAAGACATCTGAATCAGTCAAAGAAATCCCTCCCGCTCAACAATGCGATCCTACAGAAGACTTTGAACTAATTCCTTCCGCCCAGGAGGACAACCCAACTGACGAAGAATTTGATTTCCTGGATGAACTTACGCCGGAGTCTGAAGAAGAAAGCAATGAAGCCCAGCCTGATAGCACTAGTAGTGCAACTGATTCCGAAGAAGAGGAACAGGAGCCCCTGCCACAAGTTTTACCCGTACCTTACAGGACACGATTTGGTCGGCCCGTAACACCGCCCAAGCGTCTACAATACTAACCCCCAACTTCGGCTTGTGCTTGCCAACCAACATTTATCTAAAGCCTTTGCTTTGATTACTACTTAAAGTACATCCATTTATTTTTTAAAGACGACGGCGAGAGATGGAGTACTTGCACTCACTTTGGCAAGCTTACAAAAGTATCTCGACGGGAATCACCGGAGCCGTCAGGAGTAGCGTAACTCACACAGCGTCGCCAGTTCCTAATCTTCAGCGTTGCCTAGGAGTTTTGGTCGATCTTTGTGCGTCTTGGGAAAGCCATAAAGATAAAGTAGAAATCGACTCCAACCAGGAGGCCATTGCCTCGCCGGAGGAGTTGAGTCCGTGGTTATGGGTGGCATTTGTCACTGCTATTTTAGTACTCTCAGGAATCGGTATCAAAAGAGGGCTTCGAAAGGCACGGGCGTTTGCCCCGAGGGAAATGTGGGGAAAGGTTTTAAAGGCTATCTACTATCGGTTCATTCTTCCCAGAATTCCCTCCCTTCAGAGATACTTACTTCGAGTTCAAGAGTATTTCGACAGTGCCCTAAGTCCGACGCCCTCCGCTCCGGAACTCCCACCGGAGCAGAACTCCCGCAAATCTTCACGGAAAAAGCTTTAAATTTCAAGGGCTTCGGTTCTTACCGGAGGCTTTAATTTCTTTCTTATCAACGCCACATAACTTTAGCTTGTTTATTTACCTTATTATTCTATTTCTATTCAGAGCAATGGCTGCTGCTCGCATGCGGGACATAATGAACGGGCCCTACTACATGGACCCCCTAACTTGGTGGAAACAGCAAAAGCAAATATTAAAACAGCGAGGCGTTTGCTCCGCTGATGAAAAGGCGCATATGGAGAAGGTCATTAGGCAGGACCTCTACCAAGCCTATGTTGACCACGTGTGTGCGGAGAAGGAAGTCTTTGAACGGTTGGCGGCCGTGCTAGAAGAAAGGTGTTTACTCTACAAGTCCAAGGACAATAAACAGCTCCGGGACTACTGCTGGGATCCTCCGCATGCGCCACACAGGGCTATTGCCCTACCTTCTCCACCAGCCGAATTCCATGACTCCGGTGGCCTTAGCCACCGACAAGGCAGTTGCCTTCAACCATTGAGTCGCTTTAACGACAACGACGATGCGACTTCCCAACGTCGACAGAGAGAGCCAAAGGGAACTCTTGGGAAGCAGAGCTCCGGAAAGACGTCCCGTGTTCATCAGAGTCGTTACAAGTTGATCAATGCTAACGACAAAACTAGCAGGCCACACGACGGAGAACACTTGCATAACATGTTGACAAATGCAATCAACAACTACAACACGCATCCCACCCCTCCACTAACAACTCGGCCTCCCTTCCCGACGGAGCCTCCGGTAGCGCCGCCTTTTAGAGCTCCACTTAACTCCGTTACCTTCTACTCTTCCCATTATCAGAAAACTACGCCGGCCGCAATCCCATCGATGTCAACAGAGGTCCCTACCTCTTCGAAAAAGCTGGCTTCTGTCATTGTTGTACCCCCCACCAACCCCTTTTACTCAGCAACACTAGACTTCCCATCATTGAAAGAAGCCGAGGTTATTACCTCGGCCAAGCTATCATACAAGGACGTACTGCAACAATCTAAAAATAATTCCGAACATATAACAAACCGACGTCCGTGGCCACTTTCCATTCGCCATAAGGTGACAGCACGGCCTCCGCGTATGCCGGAGCTACCGGAGGAACCAGAGTTCACCTTCCTGGATAGCGACTCCGACGCGACATAAAAATAATTTATAAATTGCTTCAAACGTAGGCTTTTGCCTTACAACCATTACTTCCGCTCAAAACAATCAACGTCTCATCGGGGCGATGAGAGTCTAGGGGGGGAGGTGTGTAACCTCCAGTACATCTGGAAGCAGTAAAAGCTCCTTTCCCAGAAATGGAC
>JAQIWU010002678.1:0-11532 GCA_034696445.1 Isotomiella minor
GACTCCCCCCCGGATCCTGAAAACATGTTGCTACAGAAACTGTTATTGGTGGCAACCCCACCACCACCACCACGTCACCATAACAATGAGTTGTTGAATCAATTACTTTCTAATGAGCACCCACAATTGAAAAGAAGCTATTCTGAGACGAATAATCAGCAAAAATTTTTGCTACAGCAACAACTCTCGTCGATCGCACCATCTGCGACACCCGGAGAACTTTGCAAGAGGAATCCAAGGCTGGTTTCTTTGCTAGCAAAACCAGCCGAGTCTCAGCAAATCCCCACGGTTCCCAACGCGTTTATAGGCCAAACCCCCCAAGAAAAATTGCTAACCAAGAAAAACTACACCCTCCAAAAGGACAACGACTCGATGATCCTAGACGAAATCCTCGACCAAGTGATCGACATCGTACCTGACAAAGCCAACAACCAAATCAATCAAGAATTTTACTATTCCGACGACGTCTCCAACATCTTAAACATGCTCGAATCGAACGAAATAAACTCTTTAATCACGCCTGAACTCGCGAAAATCAACGCCATTCAAAAAGAGTTGATGGCTTTTGAGGAGGAGCAGATCAGCAATCAGGCTATTCTTCAACAGAAACAGAGGGAGCAGAGTCAGAGTCCTTTGCTCATTCATAGAACGACTACGACTACCACGACAACGCAGATAAGGTATGACGAGGCGCCACCTCCGAATCAGATTGCACCGCAGTCGAGGGAGCTTTTTCAGAAGGTGTTGGCAGGGCAGCAGCAGCAGCAGAATAGTAATAAGGGGCAGTTGGAGCAGGTTTGTTGTTGCCGTGACAATTTTTTTTAAAATGATTTTGTTGCCATAACAAAAAAAATTAATTTTTCTCCAGCAAAAACAACAACGCCACCTCCTCATGCAACTGCAGCAGCAGCAATTGCTACGACAACAACAGCAACAGCAACAAAATTTAGGAACTTTGCTGAACATCAATGCGCCTCCCAACATTACGCTGAGTAGTAGTTTGCAGCAGCAGCAGCAGCAGGTAGTCAATCTTCCTCTCCAACATCCACACGACGTGTGGATGTTGGAGGGGAAGAGTCATAATCAATTTTGAAAGACACTAAATAGACTTATTTCTCCAGTTAACCCCCCCACCAACCCCCACAGCAGCAGCAGCAGGATCATCATCCCCACAGCAACAACAAAATCTACACCACCTCCAACAACTCCAAAGACAACAGGCTTTGCTAAGGCAACAGATGTTGTTGCAGCAGCAGCAGCAGCAGCAGCAGCAGAGGAATTGGTCGCCTCAGTCACAGCAGCAGCAGCAGCAGCAGCAACAGTTGCTTTTGAGGGTGAGTGCCTTTGATTCTGTATTAAATGTTGCCTTGACAAAATTAAAAATTTCTCTCTCAAAAAATCCCCACAGCAACACCAACAACAACAACGCCCCCTACCACCCCAACAACAAACAACACACCTCCAACAACAGTTGCTACAACAACAACAACCAAATCAACTAAACCACCTCCTCCTCTCAACAAATCAAATCCCCCAGCAACAACAAAATCAACAACTATCATCCCCCACCATCTCCTCCCCCTCATCATCTTCTTCACTAATCCCACAACAAACTTTTCAACAGCAACAACAACAAAACTCCTCCCACCAACAATCTTCTAATCCATTATTAAATGCACAGTTGAGTGGGTCTTCTGGAGTGAGGTATCAAACTCAGAGTCAACAGCAGCAGAATTTGTTGCTCTTTCAGCAGCAGCAGCAGAGGTTGTTACAGCAACAGCAGCAAAATAATCAAAGAGGGAATAATCAGCAACAGCAAAACTTTGTGGACGTGAGGCAAGAGTTGAGGAATGTCGTGGGGGCGAGGTTGGTGCAGCAGGTGGGAGGAGATGGGATGGGGATGGGGATGGGGAGGATGATGATGATGGGGGAGTTGAGGCAGCAGCAGGGGGGGATGGTGGGGGAGGGGATGATTAATAACCCACTCGGGATACGACCTCAAGGACTTGGTGAGTCGCCACTGAATCGTCAGGGGATGAGTGACTCTTCACCCCTTGGGATCAGGTCCCAGGGGATGAGTGACTCTTCACCCCTCGGGATAAGGTCACAGGGGATGAGTGACTCACCCCTCGGGATCAGGTCCCAGGGGATGAGTCCCGACCTGGAAGCCTTGGGAATCGGCTTGGACCTTTTGGGTATGGAAATTAAAATTGAAAAAAAAATTGCCATGACAACTTTTTTTTTTCAACAGAGTGAAAAAATTATGAATTTAATAAAAAGAAACGACGACGACGACAGAAAACAATCCAAAGACTGCAGACAGGCTGCTTTGCTGCCTGTCTTTATGCATAGGCAGGCAGCAAAGTGGTAAAAATTTTAAAAAAAGATGTAAAAATATATATCTATATTTTATTTGCAAATTATACCTATAAATAAATACCATGACTACACAAGAAAACCTTCATTTCATAAAGCTTATTCATAGCTAAAATGCGGAACAAATCAATATCTCTCTCTTTTAACCCTTCTTCTACCAAGCCAACTTCCTCGAAGTTGGCTTGGGAGAAGAAGGGTTAACCACTTGAACGTTGAACCTTCCCTTCTATACCCACCAACAATGAGGCGTTGCCATATCAATAATTAGCACAGTATTGCAACGTTACAACGTCTTACTGAGCCTAAGAACTAGATCTCAAATAATAATAATAAAATTTTGCATAACTCTCCTACTCTCAAGAGAAGCAAAATCTCATGGCAACTCGCGCAAGGCGTTTCTCACACACAACAACCCTTTCACTATATAAAGCCCTTCACTTCACATCTCTTGTATTTCTATGGTACCTATCTTACCTAAACATGATGGTAACATTTTCACAACAACCT
Organism: Isotomiella minor; assembly: GCA_034696445.1. Taxonomy (NCBI): domain Eukaryota; kingdom Metazoa; phylum Arthropoda; class Collembola; order Entomobryomorpha; family Isotomidae; genus Isotomiella; species Isotomiella minor. Next base: position 2,884 of record JAQIWU010002678.1, read on the forward strand.
TGCCTATCCTTCACACTTGTTCCTTAAACTCATTCTCATCATGCATCAAAAATCAAAGATTTTGCTTGCTATTCTGCATCATTCTACCACCATTCTTCGCCATAGCAGCAGCAGCAGCAGCAGCAACAAATAAAGGAATATTACATTTCTTTTCTGTTGTATTGTTGCTATAGCGAATATTAATTTTTCAAAATTTTAAATTGCTAATTTCATTTCTAAATGTAGACTTCCATAGTGACTTTAAAACCCCCACAAAAATCACAATCACACACCCCCAAAAAAATGTCGTGGAAATTAATTGTGTTAAGTTTCCTAGGGAATATTTTTACATCTCCTCATAATCTTGGAGTCAATGGTAAGCAAATCAATTCTCTAAATCAAAAAAAGTGCAGTTGAAGCATTTCAACCTTTTTAAAAATGCATTCAAGTTTGAAGTTTCAAGTTTCATTGGAAAGTTTGTTGTGTTTTGTTTGTTGTGTTCATGAAGCATAACATTCAAGTTACATATTTTTTCAATACAAAAAGAAATATTATTGCCATGGAAAATATCAAAATACAATTTTCAATTTCCATGGAAAAAAAAAAAGAGAATGTGTGTATAAAATCAGAGCAAGCGAAGTGTCGCAACTGTAACACATAGAAAAAAAAGAGAAGGTGTAGAGTGAGCAAAGCAACGCGACCCTGGGGAAGCTGCTACTATAGCAATAATGGTGGCCAAGCGTCTCTTTTACACACAAAACTGTAGCAACAATAATCAGGGCAATAATAATATTTTAGCTCTCTCTCTCTTGCATAGCCCTGCCCTGTTATCAAGGTTACCATCTTCTTTGTAGCTTTGGTTGTCATGGAAAAATATAAAGAGGAACTAAATCTTGGGCGTGTAGAGAGTCTCTAAGACAACTTTGTTGCCATAGATTTTTTTTCATTCATTTTCCGCATATCCGCTTTTGAGGAATTTGTCTTTTGATGTTGTCATGCCATTTTTCTTTTCAGCCATAAAATACTCTACAACACCACCCCCACAACAAAATCAGCAGGAGACATTCACCTGCCCTGAGGACTTTGGGTACTTTCCACACCCCCATGACTGCTCCCAGTACTATGTTTGCGTCTTTGGGGGGGCGTTGCTCGAGTCGTGCACGGTACTTTTCTTAATTAATCAATTAACAAAGTAATTAACGAAATGGTAATTAATCTGTGGTAATTAAAGGGCGGGTTAATGTACTCCCACGAACTACAAACATGCGACTGGCCCCGCAACGTCAACCAAGCATTCTGCAATGGAAACCAAACCTACGTTCCCACAACAACAATCAAACCACAGCAACAGCAACAACAACAAAGAGGCAAACAAGACTACGTCTACAAACCAATCAAAATTGAAAACTATGGAGACTTGAGTAGCGTCCTTGCCACTGGGAACAATGGACAGGAGGACTACTACGAAGGGGGGAGGAGTGGGAGGAGTTATGCTCAGGCTGGGCCGGAGAAGGAGTTTGGGAAGGGGGGATTGACGGGGAGGTATGCTCTTTTTTTTTAGATTTATTTTCCATGACAACTTTTTGCATGACTTAACTTTTGCATGACACTTTTCTTCTTTTCAGTCTTTCTTTTTTGAATGTAAAATTGTTATGACAACAAAACTTTTAATTACAGACACCACAGGAAGAAAAAACGGTACAAACGCTTCATCTCACGAATGTTAGACAAAATGGGACTCTGGAATAACCATGAAAACACTAGACGCAGTGTCATGTACCCTGCGAGTTACTATAACAAACCAACGTATCAACAACAAACACACTCTCCAATCCACATAAACTTCAAATCTGTACCAAAAAATAATAACCAAAAAAATTACTATAGCACCGTAGCTCCTCAACTTTGGCAGATAAACAAACCAATCGTTCTCAAGAGACCGGGTGTTATGCCAACAACGACGCATAATTCTATTTCAAAAGACTATTATCAGGCCACACCCACTCAAAGTAGTAGTGGGAGTGGTCTCTACAACCGGCAAAACCTCAATCAATTCCCACGACAACAACAAGACAACTATTCACACTTGTCAAAAAACAAACTAACCCCCTTCAAACCCCTCCCGACCTCCAAACCGAACCACTTTTCTCAAAGCCCCACCCTCCACAGCGGCTTCCTCCCCGTTGCTACAACGACGGAAAGATACATTCTCAAACAAGACGACTCTCCCATCGACTATGACTATGACTACCTTGACAGTACCACCAAAAAGTATTCTTTCCATGACAACTAATCTTTAAATTTCCATGACAATCTAAGCTTTAACTATGCTTTGCTCTCTTCCCTCAACAGATCCGTCGTTGGAACCTCAAAATACATCCAACCCGCGACAGAGAACTACAACGAATTCTATAACAACCAACGCTACGCTGCCCACGTCCCAGCGAATCAAACGAGCTCTTACAATAATGCAGACAATTCTGATGATGAGGAGAGTTACTATGTGTATGAGGATTCTGAGGATGAGGTTCCTGATGTTGGTATGGGGATTTTATGTTTGTATCTTTTTGTTGGCATGGCAATTTTTTGAAACTTTTCTCTTAGACTACTACAAAAAACCACCCCCACCACCCCCATCAACAACACGACGCCCCGTCGTCACATCAACCACGACAACGAAAAAGCCCAAAACAAAATCCCGTGGAAGCTCCTCCTCTTCTTCCAACGGCTCAGGCCGCCCCACTTTAAAACCAAAATCAAAAATAGCAATAGAAGCCGCCCCCGTCCGAGACGTCTACCTCGACCCACCCACTCGCCCCGCCCCCTACTACGAGACCCCCACCCCAAACACCCCCGCCTCAAAATGTAAGCGTGACCTCTGCGTCCTCCCCGACTGCAATTGTGGGGGTGTGGACATTCCGGGGGGCCTGGCCCCGGAGCAGACGCCGCAGATTGTCTTGTTGACTTTTGACGATAGCGTCAATGATTTGAATAAGAATCTCTATAGAGACCTTTTTGAAAAAGGGAGAAAGAACCCGAACGGGTGTCCGATCAGTGCGACTTTTTACGTGAGTCATGAGTGGACTGACTATTCGCAGGTGCAGAATCTTGCGGCGGATGGCCATGAGATTGCCAGTCATTCTGTTAGGTACTTTGTGACTTTGGTTGTCATGGCAACAAAAAATAATCACAAAAAATTTCTTCTACAGCCACTCCTTCGGTGAATCCTTCTCACAAAAGAAATGGCAATCCGAGATCAACGGTCAGCGGGAGATCCTCGCTGCTTATGGTGGGGTCAAATTGTCTTCAGTTCGTGGGATGCGTGCCCCCTTCTTGGCCATTGGAGGCAACAACATGTTCAAGATGCTTCATGACGTTAATTTTACCTACGATAGTTCCATGCCGATTTATGAGAACCGCCCCCCGAGTTGGCCTTACACGCTGGATTATAAGATTTTCCATGATTGTGAGTTAGTTTGTTGGCATGGCAATTTTTTTATTAATTTTTTTTGTAGGCATGATCCCGCCCTGCCCAACAAAGAGCTACCCTGGCGTGTGGGAGGTGCCCATGGTCATGTGGCAGGATTTGAAGGTGCTTTTCTAATTTTCTTTACAACAAAAGTTTCCATAACAACATTTTTTTGTCCATCACCACAGGGCGGACGGTGCTCCATGGGCGACGCCTGCTCCAACCCCCCCACGGCAGAAGGCGTCTATCAAATGCTCGCCAAGAATTTCGAACGCCACTACACGACGAACCGCGCCCCCTTCGGGATGTACTACCACGCGGCGTGGTTCACCCAGCAACACCACAAAGAGGGCTTTGAGGCGTTTTTGGACACTTTAGTGCAGATGGAGGACGTGTGGTTGGTGACCAATTGGCAGGCTTTGCAGTGGATCAGGAATCCGACGAGCAGTGGGAGGATCAATGGGTTTAAAGAGTGGGATTGTCGGAGTGATAAGGTATTTTGAGGAGGCTTCTTTGAGGAGGTTAGGGTAGTTTTGGGGGTGTGGTTTGAAGGCGTGATACTTGCACATTTTAGGGGGTGATAAAAGTTCTTTGGGGGTGTGGTTTTCCTCTTCCCCTTCAAAACATCCACACAAAGTGTGGATGTTTTGAAAAGGGAAGAGACGTCACATTTATGGGGGCGTGGCTTTAGTTTATGTCCTAACTTTGTTTTCTTACCTCCCAACAGGACCGCCCACCACGCTGCAACCACCCTCGGGTCTGCAACCTGTGGCATAAGAGTGGAGTGAGGTACATGAAGACCTGTCAGTCGTGTCCAGAAAAGTGAGTCACTCATTTTGAGCCCCAAAAAAATGCTAAACTGTTTCCATAGGTTCCCCTGGACTGGGTCAACTGGAGTTCCATTTACACTGTGAAATCTGTGATTTTTTTATTTGCTCTAGAAAAAAGGGCGTCTTTTGTGATGTAATAAAGTAAACTTTTTTGTGATTTATGCGGGACTTTTGACCCTTTTTTGCCATGGCAATACTTCGATTTGATGTTGTCAATAACATAAAATCCAGCCTCATGATTCCATAAAACTCTCTCCAATTTTTATTCTCTCAATAGACTCTCCTTACATAATATCTCACTACAAAAATACTTTTTCTTCTTCTCATCATCATCATGTCGTCATGACAATTCGACAAACCCCAAATGTTTCTCATTGCAAAAACGCCCAACACTCCAAAATCTTGATGACAAAATCTCCATCCTCTCCCTCCACGAGTCGTGGATTGTTGAACGTTGAACACTCGTCCGTTCGCCCGCAGTTCAGATCCGCGTCCAGCCAGATTCCAAAGTGGCCTTCGCCGGCGCCTGCAAGAAAAGGAAATTTTGTCATGGTGATTTTGATGGTTTTTTGATGGTTTTTTTGGAAAGATTCGAAATTTTGAAGTTAATTTTTGGAAATTTTCAAAAAATTTCAAAAAATGAAAATCTCAAAAAATCTCAAAAAAAATCGAAATTTCAAAATTTTTCAAAATTTCGAAAATCTCAAAAATCAAAATTCCAAACTTTTTCAAAATTTCAAAAAGACTCACCAACAGCCACCCCCACCCCCTCCCTCATAGAAATAAAATACTCATTCTTCCCGGTCCACGCGTACCTCTCAAACAACCTCTTCCCCCCTCCAACATCCACACTTTGTGTGGATGTTGGAGGGGTCCATCCAACATCCACACTTTGTGTGGATGTTGGAGGGGAAGAGTCCTCCCTCCTATCAATCCTAAAAAGAAACGACTGTCCGGTGCCATAGAAATTATCACTCAACGCAACCAAAGGACTACTCAGCAGAGCACCAAAGACGTTGTCCCTCGTATCTTGGATGACTAGCAGAATCGGCGTTTCCATCGTTAGCAGTGCGTTCTTTCGGAGCAGAGTTGACAGTGAGAAGCCGTCGTGTGTCGTGGAGTGGATTAATGTTAGGGGGTGTCTATGGAGAAAGTGAGTTTTTTTTTGTCATGGCAACTTTTACAAAAGTCTTGTAACATTACCCCTCCGCCCTAGGGGTCAAAACCCTTCCCAACTCTTTTAAATCCACTTCAATCAGAATCTCACTCTTCCCATGCAGCTCAGGGACGTAGTCCTCAATCAGGAACATTTTCGGGTTGAATGAGGGGGACATTGACACGACCTTTTCAAACAAGAAATCAATTTCGTTTCCATGACAACCAAAAAACACCAACTACCAAAAATAAAAGCTCTTCTCACACAGTTTCTGTCTACAAAGAAAATCAAAAAATCTCTACTTTTAAAAAAAACAAGCACTTTTTCTACGACAAGAAAGACTCGGAAAAAGAATACCTCCTCCCCCTCAACATCTTCGATGGTGGCAAAATCAGAAATAGAGTCCAGAACAGACTGACCAAAATTAGTGGCTTGTGAAGACGTAGAGGTCAGAAGAGTGGAAGAGCGGTTTAGAAATGATGAGATTTTCGTGTACGGCGATTTTATCATCTTTTTTACAATTTTTTTTGTCACATTTTTTTTCGTTTCCATAGAATTTTTTTTTTATAAATTCTTACCTCCCACGACTCCTTCAATTCTTTTGTTGGCAACTCGTCGTCGATCTCTCTCTCATTGACTAGATGCATGCTTTGGAATGTTACCAGTTGGAGGTTTCTTTGGGTGAGGGTCTGTTTAAAAATTTTTTTGTCATGACAACGAAAAATTTGACATGGAATCTCATAAAAGTATCTCATACCTCCTCCCCCTCCGGCTCCACCCCATAGTAAAAACCCAAGCCCCTCAGAAACTCATACAACTCAAACACCTGCTCCCTCTTGCAAATGTTGAACCAGTATTCCGGCCTCAAATAGTTCTTGGTTCCGTAGGAAACAATCAATTGATGTGGATTTTGTGCCTGTTTCTCGTTGATGGCCCTGCAGGATGTGAGGAGCAAGTACCACTCGGGGCTTTGGTCGACGGTTGTGAATTGTTCTTCTTCTTCTTCTTGTGGTTGAGGGGGTGGTGTCATTTCCCTATGGGAAGTGGGTGGTGCTGGTGGGAGGTTCCGTGGGGGGGAGGTCGACAGGAGGCCTGCTTTTTTAGGGATAATTTTTAGAATTTTTGTTGCCATGGAAAAAAATAGTAAAAAATTTTACGTTCAAAACTCCTTCTCAACTTGACCACACCCCCTCCTCCTCCTCCTCCTGAACTTTCAGACTCGTCGAATGTTTTTCTATAGAAAAAAGAATTTTTTTTACAAAATTGCCATGACAATAAAATCATTCACTTGTCATGCCCCGCAGTGGGAGGAGCACTCAGGTTGGTCTGATGATGAAGAAATCCCCCACTCTCCTCCCCACTCGCCTCCATCCAACTGAGCGGGAAACTGAGCCGTTTTATCTTCTTTTTATTGGCGTCCTTTTTGCTGCTGGTTTTTTCTTTGGGGGTGGCTATGGAATTTTTTGTGTTGTCATAGCAAAACCAAAATATGATGTTGTCATAACAAAACTTTTTAACCCTTCTTCTACCAAGCCAACTTCGAAGAAGTTGACTTGGTAGAAGAAGGGTTAACAATTCTTGAAAAAAATCATTACCCCCAAAAAGCTTCGGCTTCTCTTGGTAATTGGAAACCACACCCCTTTCCACCTTCATGGCTGCAATGTCTGAAAAGATCCCGCAGTGGCAGATTGACGATAGCGGGAGGATCACGCCGTATGCTTCAGGTCCTGTGAATTTCCCTCATTTTAGTCATGGCAACAAAAAGAATTCTTTCTAAAAACCTCTCTCAATAACCAACGGATCAATGACCAAGGGATCGAACATGACGGCATTCGGAGTGATGAGCAGCGTCCCCGTGACGACTCCATTCCCATCCGTGACATGCTTTACGAGGATCTTGACGAATTTCTTCTCAGCAATTGAAGTAGTGACTTTCGTTGGAACCTCAAAGACCTCCGAGTCGTTGGACTCTTCTGAATTCTTGGGGACGAGGAGTTGTTGCCCAGGGAATATCAGGCGGGAGGAGAGTTTGTTTAGTTTTTGGAGTTCTGTTGGGAATAGACAATTTGCTTTAGTACTTTGAAAAGTTGTCTTGGCAACATTTGAAAGATGACATGGAATCTCATCAAATGTGCAAATCTCCATGGAATTTTATGTTGTCATACCCCCCGGCGTGGTATCATATCTCGCAGCGAGACCAGTCAACGTGTCACTAGCCCCAATCGTTATGGCAATGACGTCGGATTGAGAAGAGGACTGTTTCCTTTCATCAGACTCTTTTGTAATACTGTTTTCATTGGAAGACTTTGCTGCTGTAGCACCAGTCGTCGCGCTGTCAACCGACCGTGAGCGTTGCTGCTGCTGTTGTTGTACGTCGCTGTTAAAATACAAATTGATCAATTTATCGCCATGGAAAAAAGATATTACCACAACAACAAAACTCCACCACAATCACAGTCTAAATCATCATCATCGTCATAGAAATAATTGCCAGCGCTACTTGCACACTCGTCTATTGAATTGTCTTGGAGATTGCCAAAAGAGCGTTTTTGGAAATGGACTGTGGCACTATCGGTGACTATCGTGATGGGGGAGGAGCGGGGGAGGATGTAGGACTTTTTTAGGTGGGGGGTGGTGGGGTTCAATGTCATGGTTTCTACAAAGAAACTTTGAAAAAAGGAGGAGGAGGAGGAAAGCTCGATTTAGTTTAAATGTTTATACAAATGTTCAAATTCCCGCTGTTTTGGCAAGACTTTTTGTGAGATGCAGTTTCCATGGCATTTTATTCTAGATTTTTTTTTTCCATGACAACAATTTTCTATTCAAAAAGAATTACTCACCCCACGACCAACGCCTCACGTTGACCCCCACCAACAACCCCCCTCACGGCATTGCCAACCGAACCAAGAGGACTATTCAACCTCTCCCTCAAAGAACGTCTATTCCTATTTATTGCTTGGACAACAGAGTTCGAAGATGATTCAATGATGTTTAATTTGTTACTCATCTTTCCAACTTAAAAAGGAACCAACAAAAGAATAGAAAATTAAATATAAAAAAACTATGGAAACACATAATTTTTAAGAAAATAATGTTTTCAAAAAGAGAGAAGAGAAGAGAGTTTTCTGGTGCGTAGAAAGTTTTCTTGAGGGAGTGAGAAAAGGAAGGGTGTATAGCCTTTGTATTTACACTTTCTCATGTGATATCGATCGATT
>JAQIWU010002679.1:0-11522 GCA_034696445.1 Isotomiella minor
ACGGTTGCTTCCACTGTCAGTTGAACGAATATCTAACGTTGGTTTCTCACTCAGTTGAACGAGTGCCCAACCTTGCTAGTAGTAGTATTACGTATCAACTAGGGGAAAGTGGCCGTTTTTTATTTAATTTCCCGGGTATTAAATTCAAACCCGCTGTCTCCCCTTCCCCCTAAAAACCGGTTTAAGCGCAAAAGACGTGCCTCACTGTCTCCCCTCTTCTCAGTCCCCTCCTTCCTGTCTCCCCTCCCTCCCCACCGGATGACGCATGCATAAATTGCTAATTGCCACATCAATCTTGATGTGAAAACGATTTAACGTTTCTATGAGTCATGCTCAACGTTTATTTTTTTCAACCCTTGATGTTTAGATTTGCTGTAACCCGCGCTCACTTTCCTCGCCCTCGTCTCAACTTTACGATGGTTTCATACAACTCATTCATACAGCTCATTCACAAAAATTCTAATAATGATGGCTGAAAGTATAGTCAACGTCGTAATGACGCAAAGCAGTGAAATGCAGCTGGTAGAAGTCCTTCAATGATGGATTAATGACTAAAATGTGTGCAGTACTAGTGAGTGAAAATCGAGGTTTTTCATTCACACAAGTCTCATAATCATGGATTAATTGGGATATCATCAACTTCAAACAGGAAATAAAAAAGGAAGCGTTAGGTTGCCATACCTAACGCTACTTTTTTTATTTACGGGAGAAGAAAAGTAATGACAATGCTACTTGACAACAGAAATCGAGAAGAGGAGAAGCCTCTTTTGAAAAAAGAGGCGTTTTCTCTTCGAGTGGGTTATGATTTGTAAAATGAATGTCATATTAATTGGTTTGTTTATTCGGTTGTGCAATAAGAGGAGAAGCCTCCTTTCTTGCCGCTAAAATAGAAGTATATTGTCTCAAAAGGTATTGCAATGTGTAAAATAAATGTTATAGTTACAGTCGCGTTTCAATTTGTTTGTTTATTCACAAAAGTACTTTCATTTACATTTACTACACATATACAGAGGTAGATGTCTATTAATTCTAGGAGCCTTTCGCATGATTCTTTTATACAAACAATTGACAATCAGCTCGTTGTGATAAAAGTTGTCAGAAAACCGTTTCATAATGTCAACGGCTGGCATCTGTCTTAATCTATGATAGATAAAATACAAGCAAAACAAACCACAAGATATTGAGTTTGCAGATTGAACTTGAACAGTGTTTTCCCATATAGGAACGTCACGTAGAAACTTGAAGTGCGTTCCGAATGATATTAAAGCATTGCCTACAGGGTCCATCACTTCAATAATATTACCAACTTTAGCTAACACAATCCAGTGGGAACCTTTTAACCACGCAGGATCCACATTAATTATTTAAACCTTCCGTTTAGCGCTGTTCAAAAATTTGTAAGCATGATTTGCTGCAAGAACGTCGTAATTTACATTTCTGTGCTTTACAATTTTTTTAGACACAGTTCTAATTCTTCACCGTTCATTATATTACGCTTTGACCTCGTAAATGAATAGTTCGGTTCTTATCAATTGTTATCAGCGATTGGGTTTTACTAAACAAGACCAGCGATGTCTGCGATGTTAATGCAGACGAGAAATTCAGTTCAATTTTCAAACTACCTCCTTGTTCCTTCGCCCCATTGCCAGTACCCTCTAATTTAAACGCGTAAAAGACGAACCCATCGGTGTAGTTACTTCGGTCTAGTCCGATTGCTTTTTGATGGATATTGAGAGTGTCAACAAGGGAATGAAAAGCTAAAAGATACTGGTTTGAGCCAAAATTTAAATTTAAGGTTCTATACTCAAGTTGAATGTTGTCGACTGCCACTGCAACCAAATTGATGTTCATATGTGGAAAGTAAAATCCATTCTTCGTAATTTTTCCGCTCACACTGTCCGACTCTACCAACCCAAACAAAATGAGATTGGGGAGTTTCGCGGTGGAGAAAATATTTTCAAACACAACGCTAGTTGCTTCTTTGGCTATTGACAAAACTTTGACATTATTCGCTGTGAAAGGATACAATGCATGCTGTCTATCTAACAGTCTCTCGTGGTGCGCTGCGATATTGGAATGTACAAACTGTCTTTTCACATAGTAAATGCACTTGTCGATTACTATCTTGTAACTGCCTTCCGCAGCTGCCCACAATGAAAAAGGAACAGAGGATCTTTTCAGTTTAATACTAACATCCACATTAGGGAGCAGCCAGCGTCCTTGTTGACAAAAATCATCAAGAAGTGGTATAATTAACTCCACAGCTTTGCTTCCCTCAATCAGTTTTTTTCTTTGCACCCACCCTGCATTTTCAGATGTTGCTTTATCCAGTTTTGTGTCAGGAAAGTACCCAGCCGATTGAAGCAATTCCTTCTTGTAATCTCCAGAGTAGCTCAAAGTTGTGAGAAAGTACGCACAATAGTTGTATTCTTGCTGGAAACAAGCGTTGAATTCAAGTACAGGTCAAACACTTCAAACAGTGAATGCGCCCATAAGTTAGTCGTTCCTACTTGGGCTCCTGCTGCTAAATTCGAGTCATCAGCGTTAACAACTTTCACCTGTAATTGACATACTTATATTAATTATATTTATATAAGTACACCAACTACCTCCAATAAAAGGAATGAGCAGGATAAATCCAGATAGGAGTTGGAAAGTCCAGGAATCTAGTAATAAACTATACATATAGATCAATTAAAGAGCAATTGCTTAAAACTTACAAAAAACTCTATTGGAACGCCTGTCTCTTTTATATTTGTAAGCGAGTAACACGGGACAAAGATAGAATTGGTGACTGACTGATCCACCACTTCAGGCTCAAACAAATTCAAATGGTTATTCATATTAAACTAACGACAATGGCAACAACCCTTCTTCTTCTTTCTGCCTTTTATCTTCCCTTTCCTGGATTTGCTTTTTCCGCCGACCTGAGGTCTAGCCCGAGCCTTACGTCGTTTTACAGATTTTCGTTTTTTTGTTGCGCGCTTTCTTTTTCTTCTTGGCTTGCCCCCAACCTGTACGGCTCGCCTTCTTCTTTTTCGCTTTCCTCCAATCTGGGTGGCCGAGACTTTTTTACGTCGTTTTACCAATGTACTTTTCCGCTTTGTGCCTTTGGCCAGTGTTTTTAAATAGTTTGTTCGTTCCTTCGTTATTGGCATTAAATAATTAGTTCCTCCATCGAGTATGCCTTCTCGAGACATTTTTATGACACTTTATTACTATTTTCTTAAACAAATTAAACATTTTCTCGTAACTTAATATGTAAGACACAAGTACACCCGATGGTAGAGTCTACTCCAATTTCTTCCAGCTCTTCGTTTAATAAATGAATTGACACTGACTGAAAATCAGTTTTTGTTAGTGGAACGTAGAGTATGGGAGAGAACGACGCGTTTATTATCCCCCCAACCCCAATATGCTTTTGCTGAACAAATGTTTTTAACAAGGGGAGTGAACGCGAACCATACACTTGCTCTTTCGCCAAGTCGCAGAGAATATGCGCCAGAAAATTTCCACGCGAAAAATCGATGTTGGCGAGTTCAGTGTTCTCTCTGATGCGTTCCCCCTTTGCAATTCCTAAAATCAAGTTTTGGTGAAAACTCTAAATCACAATCCCTCTCCTTAAACTCAATTTCAATAATATGTTCATGCCCAAAAAACTGAACTGGAAATTCATTCGCATGAGATGCTAAATTCAGCTCTGTTGTTAAACCTGCGATGTCGAATGCTTCTTCATGATTGAGGTGCACGGTCTTGTGAACTCTTATTGGCTCTATTAACTGAATTTCAAAGTAATGACCAACGTTAACAGAGGAAAATAAAGTCGTATCTGCTGTTCTCACAGCTAAGTAGTCCTCATCTTTTGTAGGGAAATCTGATTGATCAAATCCCATTAACGTTTGTGTCTCTTTGGATAATCTTACAATTTTGTTATCTGCTGATACTTTTAATTTAATATGAAATAGACCACCACCGGCGATGCTGATAATTAGTTCAAACCATTTTTTGTGATGGCCCTCGTCTTCAAATTGATTGAACTCTGAGATCGCATCCAGCAGGCTTTCCTCCTCGAAGGATTTAGTTAATCTAAACACTCCATGTATACTCTCTGAACCACACGTCAATCTAATGTAGTCTTCCTTCGTTATAGTTGATTTTAGCGGCTTGTATGCAATTTCACACAGACCAACGTCATAAATCCCTGCGGATCTCTGCATTCTTTTGTACAGCTGCGTTGTAAATCTTGACGCAGAGTCATATTCGGCTGTCATAAAACTTCCGCTGGACAGTGTTAAATGAAGTGATTCTTCAAATTCTTCCGCCATCTTAATATGCTAAAAGCAATTCTGGCTCGTACACGGCTCCTAATAAACAAATTTACCATTAATGACAATTTTATATTAATATTTGACTTAAGGGTGATACCTTTAATTATTTCATTCTTCAAGTCTTTGATGTAATATGTTGGAGGGTCGGTGGTTAGTACTTTTTCAATCACAAATTTTTCAGTGGTCCAACGATGTGCGTAGCCCTTTTCAAATTGTCCTTTGGCACGTGAGAGATAGACTTGATCCCCGACTTTATATTTGGGACTACTGGATTTCCGTTTCTTCTCTATTAAATCTTTGTATAGACGTTTCCAAATTTCATGTTGATTTGACGAAGTAACACTCGCTGGAGCAATACCTATGGACCTGTGAATGGTTGTATTGTAGGACCTGGTTATGCTTGCCAGTGCTTTTATGTATTTGAAATCTCCCTTGGCTGTCCAATGGCGAGATATTCTTCCCATTAACGTCTGAATTACTCGTTCAGCGAGACTTGACTTAGTTCCCCCATAGTTGGAAAACCATATTAGTCCTTTGGATTTGAAGAAGTCTTGAACAATTCGAGCAATAAATTCCTTCCCATCATCAGTTTGAATGTATTTGACAGTTACAGGAAATTGTTTGAACGCTTTTTTTAATGCTTTTAATACAACATCTGCTGTCTTGTTTTTAATCGGAACCGTAGCTAAATATCGGCTGAAGGCGTCAATGCACACAAGGATATACCTGAAAAATAAAAACATTAAAAACACATAAAGCTGGGTATTCATAATTTTACCTGTATCCATTGTTCTCTTTGGCGTATTTCTGCAAGTCAATCAAGTCACAGACCAATTGATATCCTAAGTAATGAACGATGATCCTTCGCCGTCGAAATTTACTTCTGACAAATCTATGTCTGTAATATGCTGGAATGTGTAAAAGCTCCTCCTCAACTTTTTTATAAGGTTTTGTTATTTTTCTATTTTTTATGAACGAGCGAATGCCGCCTAACGTTCCACTGAACTTGTAGTTCGTGTATAACCTGTTTGTCGACATGATATATGATATGCAAGAATTGAACCAATTTCCCGTGTTTTATGTTATAGCATGAGTTGGGGTTTAGTGCGGAGAAAGACTGGTCAATGCTTTCCACACTCGCTGCTCTCCTATCAAGATATACATTGGGGTTCCGTCTCTCCCATCGTTCTGACTAAATATCCGGACATATGGCGAGAGTGGAGGAGAATAAATCGTTTTTAGAAAGTCTGCTTATAGCATCAGGGTCAGCAAGAAAAAGGTTACTTCAGACGGCCTCTAACGAAGAGTTAAAAACTTTGTTTGAGATTGCTGTTAACTGTCTTAACCTAAAGTATAATAAACAGGAAGAAAAAGAGCTAAAAAAGTGCAACCGTTTGATTAAGTTAATTTATTCGCAGCAGTGGGATCTTGATGCATTCCAAGGATTTGTAATAAAGCAGGCTAAGAAGTTTCAGCTCCGCAGCGTTTAAGACTGCACTCTCCGCCTCGGGAAAAAAACTTGACTATATACAAGATGTTGACTTGTACATGCTTGCGAAGCAGTCGCTAAGAGGGGGGCTGGTATCGAATCCAACGAGATATGACAAGGCTAACTACATCGATAGTAAAGAGTATGATCCGAGCAAGCCTCAAAGAGCAATTGCGCAATTGGATATTGATTCCTTGTATGCATATGTGCAAACTAAAAAACTTCCCATAGGAGAATTTACAAAATTAAATGAAACAGAATTGTTAGATTTAGAAAATGGCATTCTTAACATCGATCCTGAAGGTTCGGTTACATACTTTATTGTAGCCGATATTAGTATTCCCGATTCAGTGCATGATTACTTTAAATTCTTGCCCCCGCTAGCTGAGAAATGTAAAATTGAAATGTCCAAGGCAAGCAAGGAACAGAAAGAAATGATTGAGAAATACCCAGACTTGAACTGCTTATTTGACAAAACCCAATTTACTTTAACTTTGTATAACAAGAAGGATTATTCTTTATTTTTGCCTCTTCTTCAAATGGTTTTACGGCGAGGATGTAAGCTGGACAGGATTACTAGGGCGTATAGAATGACGCAGGATTATATTCACAGTGAGTGGGTAAAAGATTTAGTAAGAGAAAGGAAACGCACAGAGTCATTAACTCTGCAGATGCTCCTAAAACTTTTTTCCAAACACATGCTACGGAACATTTGGAATTAATCTCCACAATCAGTGTGATTATCGCCTGCTAAGGGATCATGAGACAGCAAGGAAATGTATAAACTCCCCAATGGCTAGTGCTTGTGGAGATGAAAAAGATACTTGTGAATAATCATCTGCTCATCGCAGCATACATATTAGACAAGGCTAAATTAAAAATTTTGTATGCCTATTACTCCATTCAAGATCAGTTGATGGATAGAAATATTAAACTAATCTATTTCGATACTGACTCTTACACTTTCTCCTGGGATACAACTAATATGCTTGAAGATTTGAATAATTTAACATATGACGGACATAACATTATGAATTGGAGTAATTTTCCCGACGATGACAAATACAAACAATACAAAGAGAACTCTCCAAATTATGACGTGTGCGAAGTTTTGCGTGTGAAGTCTGAAACTAAAGATGATAAAATTGAAGAAGTTGTGGCTTTGCAGAAGAAGAGATATGCTTGTAGGTTTCAAGGTGAAAGGGTTGAGAAGATAAAACAGGCTGGAATACCGAAATCGTTTAGAATATATGGTTTCTCTCATTACTTAGAATACTTAAAAAAATGCGAAACCAAAAAAGTAACTATTAAAGGCATGCGAAGGTTCGGTCTACAGATGTTTAATGTAGAGCAGGTAAGAGTGGCTCTGAGCCCAATCTCTCAAAGCCGGTTTCTTCTGGCTGATACTTACGACAGTCTTCCTTTTGGTCACTACTTAATTGGAGATGGGGAGAATGAGACAATTCCTGAAGATGAATTCTGTGAGACAAGTGAATGACATGTATGTATTTAAAAAATTCTATTGTGATAATGTGTGAGATATTTAAAGCTAATGCTAGTGAGAATAATCGTAATAAGTTTGTATTAAATAATGAAATGCTCAATAAAAATTGTAAAAATGATTTGTAACTTATGAAACAAGTCTGCTTTCGTGTTTTATTATTGTTGAGGAAATGCCAGCTGCAGTTTCGGGTTTTTTATGCCTACCTTGTTTCGAGGTGCATCCTGATAAATTGTAATGAAAAACACCAACCCTGGATAGCAAGCTTTCCTCAGTAGCGTCCACAGCTTGGAACAAACCCCAAATTTTACTTTGCCTTGCAGTGTACCAGTCAATGTCTTTAACTCTAACTGTGTATCTACCAACGTGAAATGATGGTAGCTGGGCCTTCCTCTCACACCGCTGTAGGCAACTCCCAATTTTGCAACAACTCTGCATACACGTGGACGTTCTCCATGCTATTGTTGCTGAAATCTGTAATAAGGGAAGAGTGAGAGAGCGATGGCGAATAAGTACAATTTGGTTGTTACTTACTCCACTGAAAATTGGAGTTGAAGTGGAGAAAGTTCTTCGATCAAAGCAGGGAAATCCTTGAACCTGCAGGGAAGAATTTGAGTGAGGGTGGCAGTGTTTGAGCCATGTACATAGAAATTATTTTCATTCACAGTCCAGCCTTGTGGAGTCCCTGGAAAGGCATAAGGCGTGAAGAAGCGTGTCGTCCATATGGCGTAGGATCTCACTCCTTAAATTGTACAAACAAATTGAACATTATGAAGCACACTGTGAAGGCTCATCTTACCCTTATCTGTTATCATATTTCCAGTCCAGTTGCGTGATTCTTGCAGAAACCTCACAAAGATATCTTGCCTGTTCATTTCGAGTTTGGCTAGTCCTTGATGGTTTATGTGCTTCTCCAATTGGGTGTAAAGATGACTGATCTTGTTGTTGGCAAATATCTTTCTCAAATTTGCATTAATCAACTCGCGGAAGTGGGGGCAAGTCTGGATAAAAAAAAGTGGAGGGACGGTGAACAACAAATTTGAAAGGATGAAATAAACTCACCCTGTAAAGGGAGGCGATGTCTTCCGGTCGAGTGTAGCTCACCACCTCCATTTGAATTTCATTTGGCAAGTTGAGAAGAGCCATCGTTTTTGTTGTGTGAATCTAAAAAAAGTGAACTTGTTATAGAAATATTACACATCCACCACCACCATCATTGTAATCATGTCACTTGCAACGTTCTTAAAAAGTGTGGAGGACTGTAAAAGCTATACACAATTATACATTACTGAGTGGAACAAACAAAAGTCAAAGGTTGTATTATATCCACGCAACTGCGAAACAAATTGCACCATCCCTTCAATTCGATTCAACTTTTTTGACTTGAATCTTATTAACTACCGTTGTGATGTTGTGCCAAACTTGTATAACCTCGCAATCTCAAAATGGCATTTGCTAGATCAAGTACGCTTCAGCTTCGAAGATTCAAGAAATCTGCAAGTTACAAGGGTTGGTTTCAGAAATATTAACACAAAATATGAAGTGAATGGCGTAAAATTAACTGTCCTAAATTGTCTGAACTGTCCAATTTATAGAAAGTCGCACAATTGCACACAATGTTCAAATTCTATGTGGGTGGTGATTACGTCTGTGTATGGAAAATACGCTGACCAACTATTGTTTTTGTCGCTACGAGAAACTCAACATCTAATCGTATGTATGGTTAAGTTTCTTAGAAATATCCCTCACTATATGAACGAGGATGAAGATCTTAACTGTGACAAATAAGAAGCAAACGACACTAGAAAACCACCAGAAACTATAATTTACTCACCTTTCAACTTTTATGCACACAAATATAAAAACGACCCAAAACATGAGCCTTCTCCCCAAGCTGATTTGAAAAGTTTCTTTGAAAGAGTTGCCGAACAAAGCTTTGATGTGTATGAGAAAAACAAACTCTTCTCACAACCACGGATGGATTTGGCTTCTATTCGTGTTTCAATTTTTAAAACTCCGAATTTTGATTTCTTCTTCCGCATCGTAAGGCTACATCACCCATGCATCTTCCGTGCCATCTGTCTACCCTTTCAAACTGTTCTACATATCATACCTCGGCTGTATGACTTGATGCTTGATGGGATAGGGTTTTACATGCAACGCCACTTTCACCCTTTTGTCCATCCCATAGCACTTGACCAACTACGTGTAGTTCCTGCTCCGGCTTTTAATCCAGCTTCCTCGTCATCATCACCTTCAGTGCGTTTTGTGCTTTCCACTTGCTCTGTTTCTGTTATTCTCTCAAACCATACCTTCACAACACCAACACATACATCAACAACAACCACCAACATGATTGACCCGACTGATTTTTTCGACAAAGAAGCCAAGGAAAATAATGGGGTTGACTCATCTGATGATGATGAACCTCAAGTGCCTTCTCGTCCCTTGAAGAAACGGTCCGTTCGTCTTAACATCGAGACGGACGAGGAAGAAGAGGAAGGTGAACGTGATTGTGATTCCTTGAGTGGTTTTATCGTTGATGACGATCAAATGGAAGAGGGAGAAGATGAGGAAGGACATCATGTTCGGGTCAACCGAGGTAACCATTTATTTTCCATTTCATTTCACTTCGTCAAAAATGTTTTTGTCAATTCGTTGCTATAATTCTTGAACAAAAGTTCAATTGTCACAACATTTAACGGGTTAAATTAAATTGCAGCTCTCGAGGGGAAGGAGGCTGCTGCATTAGCGCAGAAGGGGAAGAAGCCGGTCCGTCCGGGGGAAGGTGAGACTTTACCTCTGTTTACTACTCACGCCTCGATTCCTCTTCTCCTCTATCACCATCATTGTACTAAACATGTCATGGTTACTGTTTTTCAGACTCGCCGGGATTCGCTGCTGCTGACTTCGACACCACCGACGACGAACGGGGATGGAAAGACATTAATGATCTTGATTTTGATGAAGCCGACGTTCCCGTCCAAGAGGTGCAAGGCGAGGATTGGCTCGAGAGAGTCAATTACATTCGATCGACTAAGGATGGCCCCCACGTTTGGACGGTGAGCTCACTTCCGCTACGGGCTAAGGGTGGACGTCATCATGGAGAGAAAATCAAAAAAAGTAAGTCATTTACTCGCCGTTAGCTTACGTTTATACTCATACTCCTTTGATTGTTTTAGAAGACTGGTATTTTATCGGTACCAAGGACTACTTATACATTCCCATGTATAAGGAGGAGGGTATTGATCTACAAGTGCTTAACGACCCAGAGTTCGCTAGCGCTCCAAAAAAGACTGTCTCGGCCGAAATCATCAGGCGGAAGCAGGTCCTGCGGGGAAAGTACCAGGTGCGTGCGGAACTCCCGTTTGGATCGCTGTATAATGAACGCATGAAACTCATAACCTTCATCAACAAGCCTCCAATAAAACTTCTTCTTTCTTAAAGAGTCTTCTCCTCGACGTAAGGAAAGGGGCAAGACGGACCCGAGGAAAAAGAGCACGAGAAGGAGGGAAGCGATTGTCACTCTTGATGATCATGATGATGATAATGGAAGAAAGCGAGATCCGCCGTCATCGTCTTCTTCTTCAACCCCACCACCCTCTTCACCAAACTACAAAACAGAAAAACTTCATCCAACCCTGCTCTTTTCACTGTTTAAACACGACACCAAGCCGAGAAGAAAGCTCTACAAAAGTCACGAGAGAATCCGAGAAAAAAGGCACGGACATTGTTTCCTGATGATGCGCCCCCAAATGGTGATGAGGACAGCGATGTTATTTATGATGGAGAAACTACCCCAAGCCCAAGACTAAGCCACCATTTTCATCCACCCCACTTTCCTCCTCCTCATCTATTCAAACTCCTGCAACTACATCATCCATAGTATCCACCCCTCCTCACGATGAGTTTGATGAAGAGGGTGACAACCTCATGTCTTCTCTTACTTATTCCCTCTCTTGCATCAGCCCCCCTCCTCCTCCTCCTCGCTCTGCATCATTACCAGCAGCCCAAGACGGGCCATCCACCAGCGCAAAGATGCGAAAGGAGTTGGTCAAGGAGCAAAAGAAGCGACAGCAACAACAAAATAACGCGAGACTTGTCAACAAAAGCAAGAAGGGCAAGAAGGCTGTTCCATCACCTTCGCCACCACTGCCTTCACCACGACCTGTGACTCCACCACCCCCACCCCCACCACCACCAC
>JAQIWU010002680.1:0-11521 GCA_034696445.1 Isotomiella minor
AAGAAAGAAAGAAACGCACAGAGAAAGCAAGAGGGGGTTAACTTAGAGAGAGAAAAGAAAAGTCCTTGAAACTGGATGCTTTCTCTCTTTCGTCCTTCTTTTTTGCAAACACAGTACTTTCACATTCCAACCCATCTCCAGAAATAGAACGGATATACAGTAAACTAACTTCATCCAAAGAAGTTGGAATCGTAAATCAGCAAAGTACAGAAGATATTCATGGAGAAGGGATATAGGAGGAAACGTTGTTGACTGCCTCAATACACTACTTGAGTACATTACATATTACACGCTTTCACCCTTGGAGAAGGATACTAGATATTTGCATCACATCTCATAACGCGACGTAACATAAAATAAAATGAAATAACGGAGTCATAATACAATGCAACATACACAGGCAAGAAGAAGAGGATGAGTGTGTAAATATAAGGACAGAGCAAAAAAAAGTTGGCGAGTCAGAGAAAAGGGAAAGAAGGAAATAAAATGAGAAGAATTGCAAGGATCCTAGTGAAATATAATTCCTTCTTTTCTGTTTGTCATGACTGTAAATCCTAAGTAAAAGAGGATTCAACGTCCCTATAAAACATGGAAGAACAAACATTTTATCCATAATGCGCTTCTTTTATCAACCAAGAAAAAGTAGAATTTTAAATCCCATTTCCTCACATAACAATTCGTCCTTCTCTCCTACATATTCACTTCACGGGCTCGATAATAACAAAAACAATATGGACTGTACTCCTAAAAAGGTAAAATATATAGAATCATAAGCCATTACTTTCTTTCTTTGTGTGTGGAAGTTGTATGTATATTAAATCTCATTAAGGGATATAAAAACAAACTTTCAATTTTAAACATGGATGAGAAAACCATAGGGATGGTTTCACAATATACAGTATGACATACTTTCACCACACAAGATGGGAGAGGATAGAGGAAAGAAAGAGGCCTATCATTGTTGCTTTCTTTCCTCTTTTTACATACGATGACGACGCTTGAGGGGAAGTCATAACATAAGAAGAAGGATGAGAGAGAGAGAGAGGAGAAAGAAAAAAGAGAAAGTGTAATTTGACCATTAACGTCGCTACACTTGTTTTTAAAACAAACGTTATTTGATGTGGGGCAAGTGGAAAGTTGGAAATAAAAGATAAATAAATGAGGGAAGAAAGAAAAGATGAAAAAACGTGTGGGGAAGAAAAAGTAAGTCAAGAAAGAAAGTCGGATGATGATGATGGTCCACAAAAGCCTTAAGTAAGTGAAAAAAGAAACTCACTGTAAAGAGTACTTGTGCCCTTGGAGTCTTCTGCCTCGATTGGTTGTTTGAGAGCTGTGATGTCTCGAAATGTGAGCAGGAAGAGGACCACCACATCCCTCTCGTTCTTGATAGGAGCAATATGTAACAGAAGCCATAGTGGAGTCTCTGTAAAGAAAGTGGATAAAACAAATTGGATGAGATTGGAAAAATTATATTATATTTGAAGAAGAAAAAAACTATGTCTTCCTCAGATTGCCCCTTGGACATCTTGTCTGGAGATTTGTTGAGCTACTTAAATCGGTAAGAGAGACCTACAATAACAATTAAATGACCAGAATACAAAAAATGTTCAGCATTTCTCTTTTCTACCACGCTTATTTTCATGTGCATCTTTAAATAATTCATAACTTAAAAATAACCAAGTCTTTTTTTGATAAACTCAGGCATAAAAGAATAAAGTTAAGTCATGTAATTCCATCGTGTAGCTTTCTCTTTTAATGGCCAATTAAAGTTTTTTTGGTTTGGATAACTGCAGGACGATTTTCTCATCCGCTGTGAAACAATAAACCTTTGTACGTCACTTCAGTATATAATAACTGTGCTTTTCATTCGAAGGTACTTTGCCAAAGCTCCACAAACGGTGGGTCTTGAATTTTTCTAGAAGCGGGGAAGCCTGTGTGCCAAATTATATGCTTTCCCCGATTATACATACTCGCAATTACTGGTGGTAGTACAACAAATCGCACACATATATAGACAACGGTTGGTATGGTAAAAAAAAAAGTATAAAGAGGTATAAAAAGGAAAGCACGTACCCACTCCGCCTGCTGATGAGTTGATGAGGCATGCAAATTACGGAAAACACGACAATAACAATAACACAGAACAACAACAATCACATATATACGTACAATTTTCAGGTAATTTCGGCAGACTGTACACACGTTTTTTTTTGTGAAACATAAATGATTTTTAGCCAACTATTATAACTAGTCTCAACTTTGTTGAGTCTAGTTGAGTCGGGTTCTCAGGGTTTAATAATGTGTAGTGCTACTTGACAACAACGACCACCAATTTATAAAAAGTATATGCGATGGGGACACACAAAATTGCAGTCAAATTATTCAGAGAACTGTCGAATGTACTAAATAAATCATTAATTCATCCAAAGCCACAAGCTCTTTTTATGCAAACCAAAGGAATTTATGAAAAGCCAATCAACTAAGTTACAAACATCAGCGAATAAAGAAAGCATAAGCGAGTAAATCGATACGTATTTTGCAAGGTAAGGGTATA
This sequence comes from Isotomiella minor, assembly GCA_034696445.1. Taxonomy (NCBI): domain Eukaryota; kingdom Metazoa; phylum Arthropoda; class Collembola; order Entomobryomorpha; family Isotomidae; genus Isotomiella; species Isotomiella minor. Next base: position 2,555 of record JAQIWU010002680.1, read on the forward strand.
TAAAACGAAGGAGGTTCGTGCGATTAGGCGTTGTTAGATTCTACCGTAAAAAAAACTGGGTATAATCCTTTGGACGTCATAAAAGCATTGTCATTAGCAGCTCATCAAAGTCTTGTCTTAGTTTAGGTATCCAATTAATTTTAGCTTCACAATTTATAGAGGAACCGTCAAAGGGAACAATACGATTGTATAAGCAACAGCGAAGTTAATAAAGCGGTTAGTGCCTCTTGAGTTACAACAAACACAGTAAGCATTTTGGGACAGAAAGACGATGTAGAAGTAGATCACAGCAGCTTTCTCTTCACAATAAATACGCTTGTGGAGTAAAAGATATCGCTTTCTCACAGAATGAAAGGATTAAAGATTGGAGGATTCATTTATTGGATTGCATTCTGGGATTCTTTGTGGACAGGAGGATAAAGGAAGGCACAACCACGATGACTTATGGACCATTTATCGATAGATATGAAGGGGAAAGTCAAGGACTACGTGCGACGAAATTCTGTAAAGTAATTATGATGTAGCCTGTGGAAGGGAGTTGAGTTCGGTGAAAGTAAAAGTGGAGAGGTTGTCATTGGCATATCATTCATTGTTAGCTTTGCTTTGTTTGTATACTTGAATGCTGGTTTGTTTGGGTTGAATAATCATTATTGTCCTCGTCGTCGTCACTATTGTCTACTCTACCACAGCCATAATGTCCTATCAAAAGTACCAAATTGACTTTCACGCTTTAAAAACAAGTCATTTTCCAATCCCTTTTCCTCTCTCGAGTCAAACAACAACAAGACCCTCATCCTCTCTCAACATCAAAACCAAATCGAGCATTCATATTATCAAGATGTACATTCAACTCAACTCAAGTGGCTCTGAATAAACGAAGTTGTTGTCATTGAACGCTCCTTTCATTGTCCATCTCTTTGTCGATTGTTGTTCATTCGCTTTTCTACTGTCTGACTGATGTTGAATGAACAAAGAACAAATGATTATGAGTAGGAAATAATGGTACACCCGGACACCCCTTCAAGGGCTCCTGTTGTCCTGCGAACTGAGTATAAATTTAAAAGCCAAGTCGACGTCATATGATTAATACAGCAGCCTTCATCATCGAATAAAAAAAGAGTCATGCATCGATGAACCTATGCTTGGACATTAGATTTGTACTTCTAGATACTCATTTTATGCTGAGGAGGCAGTTATTTATTGCAACATACTCGAGAGTTAGTCCCATTAAGTCAGAGTTGTTGGAATAAATTACAGAGTGAAAGTGCAGAGTGCAGCTAGCTTCCAAGATTGGAATTGGAGAAAGTCACTAACGAAGCGAAAAGCGTCTGTCCCACGCACTCGTTACTCACCTACAGATGATACAAATGTCCATAAACTAAATTGCTGATTCGGCTGTACACTTATGTTTATAGGTAAGCAGTATTTATCTACAAAGGGACCCCCCTGACCATAGCATCTCTGCTTATGACTTGAGGGGAACCAAGAAAGTAATGAAATTGGACCAATCTATGCTGGCAATCTGTCAACCACAAAGGATTTTGCACTTCATCCAATTACTTATAAAGTTATCATTCACAAGAGTCCCTGTGGAGCATGTTTGACACTCTTTAGATGGAAGATGCTAATAGAATCCCGTCTGTTTATTTCAAGCGTCAAAGACCTACTAATTTGCATGTGGTAAATGCCTTTTGAATGGATGCATATTACCCAAGTACACCCCCGCAATTAACGTTGTTTAGAATTAACGAAACAATCTTCAACTACATGAAGCTTATCGAAAAAATAAGCTTCTTAATTACCTCCATTCTTGGCATAAGAATCCTTTCAAGGATGAGGCGTATTCCCACTAGAATAGCAGGAAATGAAAAGTCTAATGTTTTGCAAGATTTTTTCTTTTTCTGAGAGACTGGAATATATTTATGTACAATTTTGAATGCCCCTGTGAATGAAAGGAAGCCATTAAATCAAAGAAGGAGAAAAAGGATGATGGTCGGAAGGATAACAAGGCTCAAGAAGACAAGGGAAACTTTTTCTTTTCTAGAAAAAAAAGACCATTCGCACATAAGTACGTAATGTGTGTAGAGTAGAAACTCTGGAGGAAGGATATTATCCCAAGAGACAATATCTCTAGGAAGAGGAGCGCCATTGATCATTTATTTTACGCCCCACGTAACATTTGATTCTGCATATCTGCCCAATAAAGAGAAAGTGGATCGCAGAATGCAGAAAAGAAAAAAGGAAAGTAAAGTAAACCGTTCCACATTCCGGCTTATTTTTCACATTCATACTACTGATATGTATGCAAGCCACGCTGCTTGCTGAATATAAATATGAGGCACTTTGAGAGAGTTGAACATACGAATATATACAACATGCATAATTGACTCCCTTCCCCGCGTCGACTTTCTCTCTTGGTCCGAGAGACTTTTGCTTCCTGTACGAAATATGAATCCATCCATTTTTTTGTGGCTTAGAGAAGAGAAGTACAGACAAACTTTCTCCGAAGCCAAGCCTTTGGCATCAACAGATTTATATACTTGGGCAGAATAAGATGATTGTTGTAAGAAGAATAGTCTGAGCTATGAATGTATCACAACTTAAGGAAAACCACGAACCAACCAAACCCACATCAACACACAGTCACCACTTCACACGTCATGTTTTAAAATTCTACTCAAGGGTCCTTGTCACATTGACGTCGTCGGGTGGTGGTGGTGGTGTGACACCAACCACCATGCATTTCTGCTCTTTGTACCCCATATTTCAGAAAATTCCTTTCCTTCCTTCCTATATTTCGTAGAGAGAAAGTAAAACGTCAGCATACATTTTGTGTTCCGGGGTTGGGTTGTTTTCTGTTGTTATATTATTTGTTTCCTTTTGGATGCGTGTAAAGGAAGGCTTTCATTATTAATGAAGTCTCCATATTAGACAGTTTGAGAACCATACCAATATCAAGATACGTAGGTGGCTACATTTACTTTGTTCGAGTTGATTACAACAACACGGAGACATTCATGAATTTTTTAAGCTTTCTAAACTCTCATATCTTATCAACGACTTCCAATGGGTCAAATACACGCTGAAAAAGTATAATTTTTTGATCAATTTATAATGGTTATCAGATTGCCTGTGAATTTACTTTGTAGAGCACGCAACAAAGAAGTGAAAGTTATGATACAAAGGAAACTCCCTAGTTAGCTGTAGTTCTTCTCTCTCCACACGATTTTAATAAAGTATTTCCCTCACTTTCTACCTTTATAAGCTCACTTGGAGTGGAAAAGTGTGAGGGGTTGGTTCAATTTAGTGTGAGAGAGTACTAGGAAGGAGGATGAGATAGATTGGAGAGAGGATAATAAAATCTCCCATCTCATTTTGCATTTATGAAGTACCTGATTTCACGGTACTTTGCTACAAATAAAGAGAACGTAGACACAGACACAGACACGCAAATCCGTGAACCAACTAAAACCGAGTCGGAATATCTATGTGATTGTACTTAAGTGCATACGACCTACAAAAGAATGACTTTCTCTTTTGCCAACTATTCATTCCTCCTTTCTCTTTAATCCTTGTTATTTGTGTAGTCGTATTATCCCGTGAAATAAGAGGATTGTTTCTCCCAGTAGACGGACTATGAATGGAATCATTTGCATACGTACGTTCTCATGTCTTTCTACATAACGAGGATTTTCTGTTTTCACTTTTTCTATTGCCTTTACCATTCCGATCACAAACTATTAAAAGGAATAAAAAATATGTCCTTAACCCACTTTCACTCTCGATGGCGGGAGTTCTCCTAATAAATATATGGGTTACGATGTACAATGGAGCACTTTCTTTCTTGTTAATGTATGGGATTTTTGGGTGTACAAACAAAGCTCCTGATAGATAGCATCGATTTGATAACGATGATGGAACTGACTAATCTATATATAGAGAAGGAAATTCACTTCCTCAAGGGCAATCACACCCCGGAACTCCACAAATAATTCAGTCAATATCTTTTTTTTGCATAGGAGAGACTCGGGGATTATGGGAGTGAAAGTAAAACCAGTGGTGTCAGGCAGTAGCAAGGCATTTGTTCTATTCCTTGGAAGGGTTGAGCGCAGTCAGGAATTAGTAGTTTTCAGGGTAAATGGGAAAAGTTGTCCAGAAAGGTGAAAGGAATTGTGTAATGTGTGTGGCCAAGTCCACTGCTGCCTGGATAAAAGTGCACAAAAAGTAGAGCAAAAATGCAAATGGCAGGCTTCTTCACATTACAATTTTTGCATTCTTGCAGAATTAAGGAAAATGTTAAATCAGGACGTCCGAAACTGCTTTTCCTGTTGTAAAGGAGTTTGCTTTTTTACTGGACAAGTTTTGTACAAAATAAGGCAGTCTTTCAGATGGAAGGCATTACAAAATTTAAGGTATAAAATTTACGATAGTCGGATTTCCTTAATTGCAGAGGTTGGATGGATGAATGGAAGGAGAGCATCTTATCAAATTGACAAATGATGTGCATGCATAGGGTGTATAGATGCAATTAGGCCTGATTGCAAAATGAAGTTACCCTCCACTAAATTAATCTAATTAGGTTTATTACCCAACATTAAGTCACCCAAGGAGCCATTAAATACCTTAGCACACATCATCCTCCTTTCTCTCTCTCTCTCTCTCTCTCTCCAAGGAAATGTGTTTGAGACAGGTAAACGGAAAATGAAGGTGCTTTGTATTCTATTCGAGTTAATGCAACAGAGGAGTGAAAGTGCAACTTCTCCAGACTACCAGACCATGAAGAGGAGGAAGGAGAAAGTGAGACAGACAGTCAGAGTGCCGAAAGTTAGAGGAAAAAACAGAGAGCTATTTTTGGACCCATTTATCCCATCCCCTTACTTACTTACTTACTTTCTCGACATGAGGAAAGTCGACCTCGTCGTCGTAGTCGTCGTCACCAGGAAGAGAGGTTGTGCCTTTGTACTGTAGTAACGTACCCTTCTCTCTCTTCTCTTTTTTTGCACTAATGCGAAGGACACCATCCCGATTTCACATTCGGAAATCGGGTCAGTATCCATTAACTTTCTCCTTTATCCAGTCAGCGACAAAGTAGTAGGCAGTCTACTACAGATACGTACTACAGCAAAAGCTTAAGTCCAAAGGAAGAAGCCGCTTACTCACTACTCCACGGACTAATTCCACTGAAAAAGGAGACACTCAAATACGTACACACACACACTGACAATATCTACATACATGAATACAACCGCCACTTTCTCTTCTCTCTCTCTCTCTCTTATCTGTATGTAACCACAGCCAGGCCTCTGCAATATTCGGGAGGAGAGGAAGGATATACTTTACTACCACTGGCTGATTCCAGAACACTTTCTCTTTTCTCCCTCCTAACAAAACTTTACCGCATTCTGCTGCCTCATCTCATCTCTTTTCCCAAAAACAACCAGTCAACTCTGACTCTGTGTGGTGAACTGCTATCGTAAAAGACAGTCAATCAGCCAGACTCCATCCGGTATCCCTCCTCCTACATTGCATTGCACTATACAAATTCCCTTTTCTTTTGGCAAGTTTGTTAGGTACGTGTGTGTGTGTAGGTCTCGTGAAGATAAGAATATTATTAGTTTCGAAAAAATACTGGCTGGGGTTTAGAAAAGGGACACCTATAACAAGTCGATGTAAAATATATGATATTGTTCTCTACGTTACGGAAGGTGAAAGAGGGGTTGGTTACGGTTTTTTGAATTTGTGTTGGAGAAAGTCTTTCTGTTCGGTTCAGATGCCTAGTCTCTCTCTCTCTCTTTGCTTATTGGAAAGTAAAAAGAGTTTGGTATCAAAAAGATTGGGTCTGGGACTTGCCGTCCTGGTCGCTCGGTCTCCTGTGGGCACTGCTCTGGGACAATCCTTATTTACTATTTGAAATTTAAACTTTTTTTTCCACTTCCAATTCATCCGTGTGGGTTTATTTTGATTAGAACAAGCAAACAAACATTTCTATCTGGGTGTATAGGAAAGAGGGTTTTCTCTCAACCTTTACAGGCTCTAAATTATACAAGAGTGCTAGAACAACGGTTCGTGATTAAAATAACGAGATTTTGCCAATATTCTATTTATTTTGATGAGGGCAGAAAATCTAAAGATAAGGGCACAATGTGTACTCAAACTACCTACAGGATATCAAGATATTCCTCCTCAACTGTTGATTCGCATTCCTTGCTCCAGAAGAAAGTGAAAGATCAGAGAAAGAAGAGGTAGCATCTTCTTCCGTCATTAATTTTGTGTCCCACCTGAATTCTGAATTCCCTTTCCTCATTCTCTTCTCTCATTTTCGCCTCAACTCAATCCTACATATTTTTACATTGTGATGAAAACAATGGCATGTCAAAAATACTGACTTTTCGATGAGCTTCATCATGATTCAAAGGAGGTTGATGTTTATATTATATTTGTTATTGGTCGTCCCACAAACAAACCTATTTATTGATGACGATAGCATTATACGTCAAATTACTTTACTTGATTGCATTGTTTCATATTCCCTCCTCGTCTTTTGTGTGGACTGAATTAGTTATGAAAAAGGATGGATGAGGCATTCAAAAATCTCCACCTCATCCAACTTAAGTTGGGGAAGGATAAGAACCCAAGGGAAATTGGTTGTAGAGTCACATTCCTCATTCCCAGATTCCATTATTCATGCCAAAATATTCAAATAAATTTGCACACTGCGGGAGAGTGCTGAATGAAAATCCAAATAATGAAGTAGACATACAAAAGTAGACCTCTTCCCTTTGGCAATCATAAATTCAGGGTTCTTAAAGAAAGACTTTTTTTGATAAAGGGACTCCTCTGTTATTTCTTGTAGCCGTAATGATACTTTCCATTAAAATGCAAAGTTTTATTTAATGGCATAATAACGTTGGGTGTCATTTAAATTATCGCCCTAAAAAAGTAGAAGAAAATTACCCTCGTGTAAGACACTAGCAATTATGTTCATAATCATAAAGGGCACGACGACACACGCGATTTAGAAATTTTATATTTCTTTGCACTTCCCAAAAAATAATGGCCTAATTACACCAGCAGGCATTAAAAAAGTACTCCTTTGCAGAAGAAAAAGGGTAGAGGGAAGACAGGACAAGGCGCACACATACATGCAAAATAAATGTGTATCCTCTTATCTCAATGCTCAAAGGCTTAACCCAAAGCAAGTGACTAATGGTTTTTAGAGAATATTTTAGACAGATGTGGAAAAGGAACCTGTCCAAGCCGCAAATATATTATCTAGTTTGTAACGGTGACACGCAATTTTTCAATCCCTCTGAATTGATTTCTCTACATTACTTCCAGACCAAACAACCTGGAAAACTATAGAGAGAACATTCAATCGAACGAAGAGCGCATTGCCTATTCTAGTGAGAAGCCGGAACTCTGGTCGCAGTAGTAACCTTTTCCCTCTGACTAAACTAAAGTCAACTTATTGATTCCTTTTATTCCACTTTCTCTTTTATGTAGTTTGCACAAGGTGAGTGAGCTTCTTTCTACCCACCATAGGGTTCTTTGGCTACAGGCGTTTCCTTCAGAAAGGGACTGGATTTGAATTCTCTCGATGTTGATACTCAGCTTATCAAGGATCTTGTTTACAAAAACAATAATTTCCTATTTGCATAACAGGGATTTAAGTTGCTTATCACATTTGAACGTTTGTGCAAAAAACATGAAATTATCCAATCCATTTGACTGTTCCTATGCATACGCACGCAGTATGAGTATGAAGCCGGATTTCCTTCAACAACTAAAATAAATAGCCACCGGAAATTTTCCAAAATCCTGCATTTTCTTAAGCATTACTGCTTATGCAATCGTTCAAGGAATGACTATACAAATTGTGCAACAACTTCCGAGCTTTTTGTCATTACAACTTGTTACTTATTCATGATCATTCATCCTTAGGATTAAGTCCTATTAATTACGGCATTTTCAACACGAGGGTTAAGTATGCCACTAAACTAACCAACTGTTATTATGTACGATAATGGGCAAAGAGAAAGTAGGTAAGATCATGGCACCAGGAAAAGAACACAGCACTCCAATCATCAAACAAAATCGCTACAATTTTATTTTTTTCAGCATAAATCAGCAGTTGATTTATGAGAGAAAGTAATTCTCTCATCGTCCGTGTAAACTATTAAATTTCCTTCCCCTCACCTGTCAGACCCCAGAGAGAGAGAGAGAGTAAACAAACAGCAACCCTACCTACTTTCACCTTTTCCTATTTTAAATGCGAATGTATGAAGCTAACTAGTTTTTCTCTCTCTGCGGCGGACATGTATCTAAGGGTATTAGTGTAAGGGAAATTGCACTTTTTTTTTTATCCTCCAGAGAAATGGATTGCACAACAACAGCAGTAAAAAAAGGCTAAAAGATTGCCCTGTTGCTCAGCGTGAAACGAATGACTGACTGACGGAGATGGATGGTTTTGTGAATATGAAAGAATTAAAACTAAAGTTCAACTTTTGTGTAACAAAATGACTGGAAAAGCTAAGAGAAAGCAAGGGCATCTGCTCCTGATGTGGATATGAAATGAATTTAATAATGAGACTGAGAGTACATTTCACCTTGATTAGGTACTCTGACAGCTGAATATATGATCATGTCAGTTGGCCCCTGATCAATCAACATCATAAAAAGTGTATAAGGAAAAAAACTACCTTCACCTTTCTCCACATCCCTTTCCTCCTGGATGGAAAGTAATGTGTTACATAAACTGTGAAATTTACTGGTAGCAATTTGCCAACATCCTTGCGGTTACGATTACGATCCTCCAAGTCCTGGAGCTTCTACTGGATGGAACTGTGATAACACTTCATCAATAGTAGACAGACATCTCAGTTTATTTCGATCCGTCAGGCCTTGTTTCGTGTCTCTCTATCTATGCCCGTGTGGTGAGGTAGGTTTTGTGGTCTTAGGATGTATCAT
>JAQIWU010002681.1:0-11520 GCA_034696445.1 Isotomiella minor
TTCTCTTTATTTTTTCTTTTGTTGAGCATGAGTGGCTCTGATTGTTTTTTCCATTGCATCCCATGCTTCCTCCGGAGTGCTCACGAACTGATTAAACTCACCAGCAGCAAAGGGCAATTCCCCACCGTCCAGAACGACAGTCTGACAGAAATTGAGCGCGGTGCAATTACGAGAACAAGTATGCATTATGTAAAGGTAAATTAATTAGCGAACCTCTCCGGTCATCCAGGAAGAATAGTCGCTCAATAGGTACGATGCCAAGTTAGCAATTCTAAATTTTCAAATTAACGCTAGCATAGCAAATTAAGTAAATTGTCAATTTACTCTTCCACCGTTCCTAATCTTCCTGTCGGCAGCTGGTCAACGGCATGTTCCATAAGGCTATGACATAAGTGTTTCACAAATGCCATCCCAATTGAATGTACTCATTTGTCAAACACCTATTGGAAGGGTCAAGTCTTGACCACGCTCCTTCCGTTGGAATTGGTCCAGGAGCGAGGCAGTTCAAACGAATCCCATATCGACCCCACTCTGAAGCCAAGGATCTAGACAATTTTCCGTAATTGTTATTGCTGTACGTTCTTTTAGACAGTTCATATTTTTACCTGCACATATTTTCCACTCCTGCCTTCGCAGCAGCACTGGGTACGACAAATCCTGATCCCTTGAAAGTGTACCTGAGTAGATAAAAACGTTACTTACGGCAGGGTCTACGACAGAGTGTGTCAGGCGTCAGGAACCCTACGGGGAGTTAGGGAGTGCCTGACTTCCCACTTACGTGGTAGTAATTGCAAGAAAAACCCCTCCTACATACAAATAAACAATCAGAAGTCAAATCCTAATTGTGGAAACCACAGGTTGTACATTACCTTGCTTAGCCTTGATAAGACGCTTTCCCATATCCAGGGTAACGTTGGCCGATCCGTTGAGCACAATATCAATTATCGTTTTCCAGGCATTTGATGAAAGCCGTTCCGTAGGAGACACAAAGTTTCCAGCCGCGTTGTTCACAATGACCGTGGGCAATCCTAGCTGTGCTTCTATCGTGTCAACAGTTGCCCTGACAGCCTCTGGGTCTCGTACATCACAAGACACTGGAAGCACCTTGTTCCCAGTAGCTTTGCTTAGCTCGCCTGCTGTCTGCTCCAACACATTCGACCGCCTAAAAAAGCTCCATAGTTAATTGTCCACGCATACCAGCAAACTACCGGTTGACGAACCTGCCCAGGATAGCTACCGACGCCCCAAGTGACGACAACATCAGAGCCATCCCTTTACCCAAGCCTGGAAATGATAATGAAGGGATGACGCGAAGGTTTCTTGGGGATACTTGAGACACGTACCTGTTCCGCCTCCAGTTATCATGGCAACCTTCCCTGCGAATGTGCCCTTTGGAAGCATTGGAGTCGGCTTGATGGGGAAATATTTGGATTGAGCCCTGGTTGGAGGCGATGAAGAAGACGCCATGATTTAATCTTCCTTGTTCCTTCTAAACAGAAAAAATATACATTACGAAATAAACGTCACGCGTGACCCTTCAAAAAATGTCAAACGAAAATTAACAAAAAGGAACTTACCGACACCGACACAGAAGGTGAAAAGAAAATGAATTTAAAAAAATACCAAGTGTACTTTGGACTGGACTGAGGTTATGTTGTTTGTCGAAGAGTCAGCTGTTTATAAGTGCGCAAACACGTGGACCATTTTGTTTATTTCTTACTGGTGAAAATTAATTGTTAATTTTCGGAGTCTCGATTCATCTTAATTTTATTTTAATATTTAATCAAAATGTCGACCCCTCCTGCATCTGTACCCGAAGCTGAACTTTCTTCCGTGGGCAACATTGGATGTAAAAATGACGGCCAAGGCGTTGGTGACACAGTCGAATTCACTGGGCTTGTGGACCGAGCGGTTGCCTCTGCACTTTTGGAGGTGACTAGTTCTGTAGGCTCCTACTCATCCTCCTCACAGGGAGGCAAGAGTTCTCAGGACGGAGTGGAGATTTGCCAAAGTAAGACTCAGCTCAACAATCAGTAAACTTGATTATTATTTTATTGATTGCTTTGATTGATCACGCAGAAATCGTTTCGAAGGAGGTCACATTACTGTCCTTGATTGAACACTTGGGCCCTCATTTGACCAGTACGGAGATTCAGAAAAGAGCAGCTGCCATGGACGTTTTGGCCCGTGTATTTTCCGCCTTCCCCAGGGACTTTTTGACAGAGAAGGAGTTGGAGTTTGTACCTGAGTTCTTATGCAATAGGATCAACGATCAGCACCTCGTCATCCCTAAAGTCATCTTGTGTTGTCTTCCAATTGTAAGCAAGCTAAGTAATCATGCTGATATTTTATGAGTACAGAACGATTTTGATTTTCTGAAGGTACGGTGCACAAACCTTCCGCCTGGAAGTGGGTCAAGGCTACTTGTTCATATCTTCCGAGAGACGAATATCCAGTCCCACCCTCAAAGAATCCGACATGCTTTCTTTCAAATCGTTGACTTTCTCGTCAGGAATAAGTTACAAGGTAAAGACTAAAAATAAATACAGTTTTGGTCATATCTTGTCCCAGTTCTAGACGTACGTATTAAAAAATATTTTTATTGCAGAGGCGACTAGCATGCAAACAGACTTCGTGATTAACTTTCTTCAAGCCATAGGTATGTCTTGAGACCGTTATGAATGTTCGTTAAATACCCAAGGTTCTTCTCATTATCAGATGGCGAGAAAGATCCACGGAACCTCCTCCTTCTGTTTCAATTGATACCTTTGATCATGTCCAACTTTGACTTGGGGCCCTTCTTTGAAGATTTCTTCGAAGTACTGGCATGCTACTTTCCGATTGACTTTTCTCCGGTACATACCTTACCTACCCCAAGAAAGTCCTTTCAATAATAAGTGTAATGGATGTGTAATTTATAATGATTAGACCGGGACGGCAGAAATAACAAGGGACATGTTGTCTGGTTCCCTTCACAACTGTCTCGCCCACTCAACGCAGTTCGTGCCTTTTCTTCTACCGTTGACGCTGGAAAAATTAGATTCTAGTCTACCGGATGCCAAAGTGGACTCATTAAAACTGTTGGTAAGGCAACATGTATTTTAAATATTTTTCCTTGGATTTGCAGTTTGATTAATGTTATTATTTTACCACTTGTTTCTTAGACTCTTTGTTGTGAGAAAAATTACGAGCCAGGTCATCTTCAACATTACCTCGCTCAACTTTGGCATTCCCTTCGAAGAGAAATTTTTATGGGTGAAAGTGAAGCAGTGGAGGATCTTTCCATCTCCCTCATCCAGTCTGTGTTCAAAGTTGTTTCCAGTGACGAACAGGTTCTAAATACCTGTGTCGAATTGATATTCGCTGGTGAGTGCTATTCAAAAGTCGGACCTACGACAACGTTTAATTTCTGTAAATTCCTGTATAGAATGTCGGCACCATTTATCTGAACCAGAACTAAGGCTGATAAATCCCGCATCGAAAATCCTGTTGGCGATGTGTTTAGCCAGTGAAAAGTCATTTGTAGCAGTGGCCCCAAAGCTGTTGCAAGATTTGAATGACCACTTGACAAAAACCGCAGTGACAAGAGAGAAAAAGAAAATCATGGATATCATTGAGAAAGTTTTGGCAACTAGTCAACTGTACCCACAAAGTGAGTCCTCCATATAAACAACACCGACTTCCTGTCTACATTTATAATTATATTTGTTTGCTTGCAGTAAGGCTGTCAGACCTTGTAGACCACTGGGATGAAATGATTGCCACTTGGTTCACTTTTATTGCTTGCAACAATGGACAGGACCCAGATTTTTCCATTCTTGCATTGAAAATTATTGGTCAAATTGTGGATCGAAGTGACGACTTTGCCCCAAAAGACAGGCAGATATTGCAGGCGCACATGATCGCTCTTTTGGAAAGTGGTGTGACTGAAAACTCTAGTTCCCTCAGGTATTTGTCCTTTGAAACTCTAGATTATACGAGAAGTAGATAAACCAAGCTGTTTTACTTGCCAGGCAAACGATTACATCCCTTGCTGTAAAACTAGTGAGGATTGGTGGGGGTGAGGTGCTTTCGGTCTTGGTTCCAAAACTATTGGAGAACCTATCTTTGGAAGCAAAAAAGGATGTCATGTTGGATGGTTTGAGTTTGAGTTCAGAAATTCTCTCATCCTGTGCTGCTCATGAACCCAACGTTTTTCAAACAATCGTCTCGTCTCTTCTGGATAAAATCGAAGAGGATTCTGGGCCTACTTCGGCTCGATTAAAATTTGCCATCTGCCTCAACCGGATTATGCAAGTTGTAATAATTATAAAGGGAAAGGACGAGCTGATAGATATGGTTGCACTTGGCACAATCTTGTTAAAAGAATTGACTGCATTTGATCGAATATTTACCATTGCCCTTGCTGAGGCCGAGATTGGAATTACTACGCATATGGATCAGCTTCTGAAAAACAATTTTTTCAAGGAGACTATATCACTTCTAAGGAATTTTATGCGAATAGCGGACTCTGACTTGCAACAAGGTGTCATTGACAAATTTTGGAAAGGGAGAGTAAAAGAAGACCCGTGGGAAGAAGCTTTGGCCCTGACTCCGGTAATAATTTTCACTTCAGTTCAGTATCGCTGTACAAGCTACTACATGTTTTTTTCCTTATGTTTGTGTCTTTATTATAGTATTATATATAATAATTATTATAATTGCATATGTGGATTTTAGTTTCCGATTGTAGAAGCCATACTTGGGGCTGTAATTCCGTCTGCTGTGGGTGTGCATAGGATGTATGACTTTCAAGATTTCTTGCTCCACAATTTTCTCTCAGTTTCAAAAACAGAGGCTGCAACTGAAAATAAGGCAATCAATATTTTGATATGTCAAAGGCTGTTTGCTTCTCTTTTGAATAAGATGGAATCTGGTACGGCTTTTCTCCAGATTCACAGTATTCCCTACTAATTATTAGACCCTTAAGATCAAAAAATTGAAAGCCTCTTTGATTTATAGAATTTGATTTCAAAACTTTACTGGAGAGGATTGGACAAATTATGGATGCTGGTTTGTCACCTTTTTATTGTGGGAATGCAGTGGGAAATGCAGATCATAACGTGGAACCAACGATAATGGAAACTGAAGCTGTGCACTCTCTTTGCTGGGTGACAAAAGCGTTAGCAATGAGAGGATATCCTCTTTTGAATGTGTGGGTGGATAAGGTATTACTGAATTGTTGTGCAGCATGAGCATTCACAAGGAGTGGTTATTGATCATTTTACTTGTTTTCACTTTTGATAGATATTGAATTTGCTTTATAATGAAAGGGTAGGGTCCAAGGCAGCTGAATGTTTTGAAATACTGATGGCAGACGACCCAATTTCACTAAATGTTGAATCTCACTGCAGAGTTAGGTAATCCCCAAAGTCGAAATATTAAAACGTGAAGATCGGCTAAGCCTAATTTCTTCTTCTTATTCCTAAAGGTTCCTATATAAGCAAAGACTTTTTCAAATGACGACCCCAAAGTTAATCTTGGGATACCGAGAGGCAAAATCGAACTCTACAAAGAGTAATTTTATACAAGCATTAAGTGCTCAGTTGAAGTACATTCCTCACGAGGTTCTGGCGATGGAATTGGACAGTGTTAGTTCTTCTGACCAATTGCATAACGTTTCTGTACCTAACGTCCTCCTTTCTTTTATCAGGTCTTCCCACTTCTCGTCGGCAGTTTAAAATTGGAGTCTTCCTCTGAAATGATACAGTCGACGCTAAAAGCCCTCGCTGAAATCGTAAAAGATGAAAAAGCGAATGAAGATGGAGAGATCAAGAAGAAGTTGGTGGAGTATTGCTATGATTTGATTCCTGAGCTAGTGAAACTAGCAAAGTATCCTGATACAATGGTAACTCTCAGTCTGTTAGTACTTTTCATGCAACTAACTGGTTGGTTTACATTTTTCCAGGAAGTGAGAATTTTGGCTCTTCAGTCCTTGCAAAAATGCGCCGGTTGTCCGCCACCTGTCATCCTGCCCTTGCGCCAAAAGGTACTTGTCTGTATGAATTTATTTGATTTCTGGACGAGCGAATGGAATACTAATCTGCATACATATTTTGTACATAGGTGATAGACGGCCTTGGCAAATGCTTGGATGACCATAAAAGACTGTGCAGAAGGAAAGCTAGGGATGCGAGGCGTATGTGGATCCTGGTGTCTGCCCCTGGAGGAATTTAGTCATTAAACTCATCCTCCCATTCATTGAAAGACTTACAAAAGAGACTAAAGGAAGAAGTGATGGCTGGTGGTGTTGATACAGATTTTGACGTTAAACAATTTATGACAATAGTGGCAGCAATATAATCTGTTTTGTTAATGATTTGATTGCCTTGTACATGTCTTTTCTCTTTACACTTTCACTCGAACCCTCTTTGCTCTTGAGCTAAAAAGCAACACAAACACACCATAAGAAAGCCCATTGTCGTTTCTCAACCTGCCCCCTTTCACTTGCAGCTGAGTTCGTCATCATCACATCATTCAATACAGTTGTTGCATGGGCGAGGCTGATTTTCACACAAAAAGATAATAAAAACTAAAACTTTGCTTTCAAAATTTGATAGAAATTAAATTTCAAGTTAGGGGAAAATGGGTGCATCGGCTCTACCCGTTTTATTTTTTACGATTGTGTGGGGTGCGGTGGGAATTGTCCTTCCCTTCTTTGTCCCCAAAGGACCCAACCGAGGGTAAGTTAATTCGTATAAATTAATTTTAATCGTCCTTACAAACGATACGAACCCTCCTCCAAAACCAATTGATTTACTCTTATGTATTTAATGCTGCTTGCTTGTTTCTTTTAGGGTTGTCCAAGTAGTCCTCATGTTGACGGGGGCGTGCTGCTGGTTATTGTAAGTTCCAATATTGTTCTCCCCAGGCGTTCAAAATGCCTTTGATGGTGGTAAAATGTTGTTTTATTTTTTTTAGTTGGCTATGTTGCTACATGTGTCAGATGAATCCTTTGATAGGCCCGATTATAAAGAAGGAGGCAGCCCTTGTCATGCAGCAAGAGTGGGTAAGTCCCTTCGTTATTATGTACTTGCACTCTTTCTTTCCTTCAAAATGTGAATCTCAAAGTTGAAGTGATTGTTTTTGTGTCTGTAGGGAACTGGATCTTCATAATCCAACCATCGTCATTCCATCTCATCATCATCATCTCATTCCACTTATCTGGTCATGTAGTAAAATAATAATAATCTGTCATTAAATAAAGTATTAAAAATTTGTGTTTAATAATTAGCCTATTTTATTCAAATTCCAAGCTCAAGTCTAACAATCAATCAGTTTATAAAACATCGCTTTCATCAACACAGAAACAAATCAATTTTGACAATCTAGACTCAAGAGCAAATTCATGTATTCGTTCGTTCGTTATATACTCAATCTAATTCATCTACGAACAAAGAACTGCTGACATAAAATGGAATAGGAAAAACTACGTTAAAAGTTTAAGGATTCATCCTTACACAGCACGGTACGTTAATAGTGTTAAGTCAATACATTAAGGTCGTGGGCGACTTGGTTGATCAGTTCGTTCACGTTCTTTTTGTCCTCAACCGTAGTAAGTCTTCCCAGGAAAGAATCTTTGCGCCCAATCTCCAATTTTTCTAACTATAAGAATAAAAAAAATTGTCACACATCAATTGAGTTTTATAAGTATTGTAACACTTATTAGTGCAGGGACGTACCAGCTTTACAGTACATGTCGAATAGATAATTCGTCCTAGTTTCTTGGTCACTTTCCTAAGTTCAGCCTTTTCAACCTCTCCTTCAACTCCATCCAAACGAAGAGGCACACCCATTATTGGAACCTAACAAAAGTCACAAAATACACATTAAAAGCTGGATTAACAACAACAGGAGACACTGACAGTTTTTCTTTTATACTATACAAACCTTCATAAGAGCTCGACTCATTTGATAACAACCCTTGTAATCAATATTCTTCCCAATGTCGCCAAAGTCAACAAAAAGCAAAGTTACTTTACTACCGTCAGATTCTAAAACTCTGCTGCGGTAATATTCCCCAGTGTTTTCGTAGTCAGCGATCACCATTTCATCCAACGCCGGGGGCGTAGTCATCTTCTTAGCTGCACACAATGAAATAAATTATAACTCGAATAAAAAACAATGATATTCTGCTACCGTCTCCACTTGCAATGTTGTCTTTAATAAGACCCTGGAGGTTTGCCAAAGCGTCATCATCGGCATCTGCACAGATGTGAACCTTATGGATGTTATAAATGAAAGATGCTTTAACAATGGGATTGTCAACTTTCAGGTTCTCGGAGAAAGAGCAGTTCTGCCACTTAAAACGTTGAGGTTGTGGAGTAACCGACTTAATGGGACGAGCAGACGCAGCTCCCGAATCTAAAGCTGCATCCTCCTCATATTCTTCGACGCATTCTTCCCCCGCCGAAGCCTCTTCTTTTTGTCCTCTCTGCAATGACGCCGAGACGGATGCCACGGTGGGGAAGTTTCTGACGAACGGGTTTACACCTCCTGACATCCTTCGCAAGTTGGCAGCGCTGAGCATTTACTGCTCCCAATCCTTCATCCACCTCTTCTCGTGCTGATGACAATCCATGACCTTGAGCTGGGATCCGAAGTTTCGGTGTGAGTGTAAGCGCTTTGGCTGATGCAGACGCCGACGCCACTGCATCGACTGCCATCGTTGATTCCATCTCATCTGCGCCATGTTTATGGTCGATTATCACCTCTTGCTTTTTCGACTTCAACCCCACAGCTTCCAACTCCTCCTTGACCGAATGAGGGGCAAGTGGATTGCCTTCAATAACTCCACTAGAAGCAGTTGCAGTTCTGCTTCCGCTGGGTATTGGTAGACCAGGAGGTAGTGACAGAGGAGGAGGAAGGAGTTGTGGCAGACCAGCTCCAAGGGGAGGCATGCCTCCCATCCCCTGGTGTCGACCAATACATTCAGGATTGCAATAAATCAGCCCAGAAACTCGGTGTTTGAATGCAATTGGTAGGTCACAACAGGCGCAGTCCAGGACCTTGTACTCGCGAATGAAATCCGTTAACTGAAATATAGACAAAGAATATTTTTCCTACTTTTTTAACAAAAGTTTTGACCCTCTTATTGCCACTTACGCCAGTTAGTCCGGCTTGTCCCGTTGCTCCTTCCATCTTGGAATGAGAAAAATCACAAAATGACTATGCAATCAACTGCAATGATTAATTATTAGTTAAGCTAAACTTTTAGCTTATCAAATCATCAAACTAAAAAAAATGGCAAGGATTCAAGAATTCACAACAACAAAGAAAAGAAATCAGCGCGTTTGTAAAATTTCGACTCTCAGCCGTAATGAGACATCCCATGCTCTGCACAACAAAGAACACAACCACACTGCACCATGCAAGACAAACAGATGCCAGCAACATTTAGCCTAAAATTCTCAAAGATCGACTTTATTCAAACAAGTAAGTTGACGCACTTGAACAAATTCCAAAAGATGCAAATAAGTTCATGTTGACGATATTTTAATATGATTGTTGAATCTGTTAGAAAAGTCCAGCTTGCAACTGTTGGACCACGTCGAGGCTCCTTATCCTCGCCATGTTTCGATCAATGGAGAGAAAGGACTTGGCAAGCTCCTCCATCCCTGCTGGCGTTTGAGTGACCAGACTGTGCACCATCTGCATAATTAATTATTTGCATAAAAGCATTGTTTTTCATAATCTTTCTCCGATTCTTATTCAACACAAGAAAACTCTCATTCTTATTTTGTGCCGTACCTTGAGAAAATACAAAAGGTCAATTGAGCCGGTCCCATCGTCATAAGCGTCAAAATACCGTCGTCTTGCCTCGGCCGGGGTGTTGTCCCCGTATTCCTCAAGAATCACGCCACTATAGTTTGCATAAGAAATTACCAAAATGTAAATATTTCCTCAACTTTCTCAAACTGACCCGTGGTTTGACTATAAGGGTTTTATGCATGCTTACAATTCCTCAAAATCCACGAGACCATCCCCACTGATGTCAAAGATTTGAAAAATGGACCGAAGTCTGTCCACATGGGCCTCCTTCCACTCGGGAAAAGCAGACAGGTCAACTTTCATGGTGTGGTAGTTATCCTTGGCACTCTTGGCTTCTTTCCTTAACTTGATGATTCCCTCAAACAAGGCTTTTGTTGCTTTCTCGTAGTTGACTTCAATCTCAACCTTTTCTCCTGAAGGATACATTTCAGGGTCATCATCGTTCGCAGGCTCTGCCTTCATGTTTCCAGAGGGGTCGAAGCGGTCATCATGGCCAAAGTAGATCCCAGGGGAGGTGACCATTGGAAATGCAGTTAGACGCTTCACCAACTGCACTGAACTGTCCAAGATGTAGTTGAAGGAGAGCCTTGAGTACCATTTGTTGGCTCGAGGAGGGCGGATGACGTTCGGGTTATTGCCACTTGTCGTTGTTCCACCGGAATCGCCAGAGTGTCTCAAATCTTCAGTAGTAGAAAATAGTTCAGGGGACACTGCACTATCCTTAACATCAACGTCTATCTGAATCGACGAGTTCTCTTTTGAGGGAAGCATGTTGGATTGAGAAAAATTCCAGTTGTGAAATTATGATATAAACTTTTAATTTATTAGTCAACTTCGGTGATTCAAATTATTTCCCATTTGTGTAGTTGTCTTGGCCAGCTATGGAGAAAAATGCTTGATTCCAATAATATTGTAACTTTATTGCAACTGGCTAGAACATCAATAAATACACAAGTACCAAAGTAGCCACTCTAAAAGTAACGAGTAACGATTAATGAAACAGACTTATGTCGTTGCAAAACTCGAAAGATTCCAGACTATGACTAAACTAAGGATTCCTAACATGAGGAATCAGTTGCACAGGATAATTGCTAGACTGAAACGTAAAAGGGCGTATGGGGCATTGAGTTCCAAAGTATGAGCGAAGAACATCCCTTGCTGCCATTTCTTGGGCTATGTCCAACGTCTCTCCTATTCCTGTGGATAAAGAGAAAATACAATATTGACATTCTGGTAAAACGGATTCTTATGTAGTAAAACAGAGAGCTCACCAGTTCCCATAAGCTTTTTATTCTCGTCATAAATCCCCACGACATAAACGGCCAAGAGTGTGTTGGTCCCTGACTGTCTGAGGAGTCTAGGTTCCATTGTCTTTCCCTCTGCCTTCGTTAGTTGAAGTAGCATATGCCATGGCTTTGCAATATCCCATAAGTCATGAATGTCCTTTCCACACAAATGACTCGCAACAAAGTCCACCACAAATGTTTCCATCCTTTCTGCTCCCGAAGATAATTCTAAGGCACCCACGATGGCTTTAAAAGTGGAAGCAAGTGTGGATTCAGACGGAGGATATTCCTGAAATCGATTAAATTAGATAAACGTCAAAAATGACACTATACGGCGAGATCAAACTCACATTACACTGAATTAAATCTTTAGACCCAACTAAGCTGGATATATTTGCCAAAATAGTATCACTCGTCAGCCTCT
>JAQIWU010002682.1:0-11519 GCA_034696445.1 Isotomiella minor
GCTCAAGAGCTTGTTGCAAAGTTGATGGGGGATTTGAACGTTCCTTTGAGTCGTGTGGTGACCCACCAGTTTTGGTCCGGAAAGGTGTGCCCCAACCGACTCCTCGCAGGTCAACCCATGTCTTGGCAGGCGTTCTTGAATGGCATTGGAAGTCCTGTTACAGACCGTGAGTTGCATAAAGCTTTAATTCTGAATCAAGGTCTTACTATAGTACATTAATTTAGCCAACAAATGTTATGGAACCGTAAATGCCGATGGTGGTCTTAACATCCGAGCTTCACCAGACGCTGGTTCTGTGATCGTTGGGTCCCTTCCCAATGGAAGTCGAGTGGAACTCATCGGAAGAGTCACCGGAAGCGTTGTCAACGGGAACAGTTTCTGGTTCCAACTTCCAAACGGATATGTGTCCGCGTATTACATGGTCACTTCTGCAGGATCCAACCAACCGTGGTGCCGTTCTACATAATTATGATTGCACATACAAAACCAATTTGTTGAATGAATTAAATGCGTTATTGAAAAATGTTTCATTGTTTGTTCCTGAATAATTCTTACATTTTTTTATCAATTTTTATTGTCGAACTAAGTTACTATAAGCAAGCACAGGAATAATATTGTCAAGGCAGACGATTTAGTCATTCAATTCACTTCTTGAAAGGGGCCAATCCACCTCCTCTGCCCTTTGCCCCTTCAACAACTCCATTGGCTCCAGGAAGAATGTCAAAGTCAAATATTTCACTGGGAATCCCGAGGGAGCAACAGGAGTTGGGAATGTCCACAATGTTGTTAATTCGACCCTCACAAGGAGCAGCAGCGATAAGAAGGTATGCCTGTTCCTTTGTGTAGCCCAGTTTCTGAAGGTAGTTCATGGCATTTAACACGGCTTGGCGAAAGGAGACTCGAGGGTCCAAGTAATGCTGGCGTCCTTGTTCATCCACAGCAATCCCTTCGAAGGTCAGATATTTTGTGTAGCGAGGTTCAACTGGACCAGGGACAAAGATGGGGTTGTTCATAGCAAATTTGGCCACTCCGCCCTTGACCAAGTTAATCCTTGCAGTTACAATCCCTCCGGTCTCAACTGCCCCACACAACTAGACAACATAGCACAATAAAACTGACTCAGCATTAAATCGCAAAAAAATAAAAAGATGTATTACAGCTATTTCTCCGTCTCCTTCAGAAAAATGAATGTCTCCAAAGCTGACATTAGCTCCGGGAACGTACACAGGGAGCCATATTCGTGCACCACGACTAAGATTCTTGATGTCGCAATTCCCCCCATGTTCCCTGGAAGGGATCGTGCTTGCCCCTTCCTCCTTCACTTTTTCACCCAATGGAGTTCCTTCCAATTTTCCAACAATGGCCCCTGTCTTTGAGGGAGGAATTGCTAGCGCCGGTTTCCTCTTGGGGTCCGTTGCAATAAGGTCCAGTTCCCTTTTATTCCACTGCTTCAGTAATTCGTGGGATGGAGCCGTCCCAATGACCCCAGGGTGAATCATGCCCACAAACTTTACTCCTGGAATGTGTCTACTTTTCGCAAAAATGCCTTCAAAGTCCCACACTGCCTTGTAGGGACCCTTCATAATGTCACCTGTGGGACAGAGAGCAATAAATTGACACAGACATTGATACAATAATAAAGCGACTCACCAAGAAAACCGCCACCCCAATTCTCATCAAGAATGGCAGTGATTCCAAACGGCATATCTGGCAATGGCTGGATGTCCAGAAGTTCTATTTCAATGGCGTCACCGGGTTCAGCTCCTTCAACTCCGATTGGGCCAGACAAAATGTGAGCAACGGGTTTCATGTTCACTATGTCGTCCACACTGTCATCGTTTTTAATTTGACCCCCTATAAAAACCATCAAATGAAGACCAAACCTATATGCAACAATGATCTGTGCGTACCTGAGAAATCGAAGCACTCCACCTTGAATGCATCGCCGGGTTTAATTGTCACGACTGGGGGGATGTCCGGGTGCCATCGGTTGTGGAAGATTGGTCTTGTTTCTTCCATCGCAGTTTTCGAGTAGTCGATGTTAATAATCGTGGGAATCATGTTGCCGAATTCCTCAATTTGAAACTATAACTGTTTCTGTAATTATTTGATTTGAGTTCAAAAATGTGGAGTGGAATAAACTCTTCAGAGAGCTTAATTAAAACGATGCAATCAACGGTAGGCCAGCAGAGCTGATGATATAATGTAACTACTGACTGAGATTATATCAATCACACGAGTTCATTTGCATTGTCTGGAGGAAAATTGTGGAATGAGGCTTCTCTGGTTTTGGTTTTAGCGTGATGCAAATAAGTTGAAGGTCATTCAATGTCTCCTATAATCGTGTGGTTTGGGAAATTGATATCAGAACAGAAAAACAAACTCGTTAATGTCAGTGCCCCATAATTAGGTGGCGTGGCTATAATTAGACCAGACAATTTCACTTACTCGTTATCCCTGTACCTACTAACTTTATCATGCATAGGGGTACATTGAGACGGTCGTTTCATTAAACAACAACAATGTTATTGCTCAATTAGGTGTACATTTATTTTCTGGTGGTGGACCAATGTATATGTATTTGTCACCAGATTTTCAATTGTCATTTACTCCAGATCAAACATAAAGGGCTACTCAATGAGCGTCGATAATCGGTCATCATATCATGGAACCATTATGTTTATCGGCCCATGTACATAAAATGATTGCATTCTGCATGAATTTTTCTTCAGAGTGATAGGTGGTGACGTGTGACATCTCCCCTAGCTTAATTGCTCTGACTACACGCGTTGAGATCAAGGTTCAAACAATAGGCAGCAAAACGAAACCATTAGCTCAAGTGTTTTGCCAATGCATTTCTAAAAGTTAAGTCAGCATCATTATTTTAGTAATCCTGCTATAATTTAACAATCTTGCCTGCGTGGAAGTATGAAGTCAGTTATTTTGTTAGGGGTAAGACAATTACAATGCTTTGAACAAATCATGTCGTAATTGCAAATGTGCCTAATTAATTCTTTACAGGTAGTATGCCTCTTCTGCAGGACCGTCGACTTAACAAGTGGTGCGGCAATTTCTGTTCCTATAGGTACAATAGAATAATCCATTGGACACAATGAGGTGGTAGATTCTACACTTTATTCTTTAGACAAAATTCGCGAAGCTCGTATCATTTTACCCCTGCGGGACAATGACGGTGTCGAATTGATAGAGGCGAAAGACGCATTAGAAGTGAAACTTATAGAGCTTTGTGGAGGCTTCACCAGAGCCACAGGATTTGGAGGATGGGACTCCAATGCTTCGAAAGGTCGCTCAGCATCCATAAAGGCACAACAACCTATGGAAATCCACACTGAACAAGTGTGGATTTATGATGTCGCCTGCTCCGACGTTGAGCAGAACTACGCCAATTTGACTAAAATTGCAGTTTGGTTAAGAGGTGCTGCAAGGCAACAGTCGGTTTACTTAAGATTACCAAGCGGTATTGTGACATTTATTTAATAAAATTGGATTGGCCCATTGTATACTAAGAATGCTACAAAAGGAAAGAATTGGTAGTCATAGATTCGTGAGGACGCCTTTGATGCAGTCGTGGTTGGAAAGGAACTCGTCGTGATGACTACTACTGTGGAATTAGACGAAAATTCTGTTGTTGAGATTGTGCTAAATTCTGTAGAAGTTACCGTCGTTGGAGTGGGAGGCAAGCTTTCATCCTGGCACCCCCTCCGAATCGAACCCGTATCCACACTAAAGAATTTGAAACTTGTAATGCCTTCTCCGTTCACATAAGCATCAGTCCCTCTTTTGGCACATCTCTCTGTTCCACTAAAGTTCGGTTCTGCGAAGAATGTCCACGTGTAGTTTCCCGTAAAGGCTATAGATCGAAAGTGATGGATTCTTTCAAAGTTAATTTCCGTCTCAGCTTCTGACAGAGAAATTTCCATCCCATCAAAATCAGTTTCTGTAAAGAGAGCCAAGGATGACGCTGCCAGATCTGCTCCTGCCACCCGTACCGCCCGTTCCATGACGTAAGAGCCCCTCGGAAGATTAGCAAAGAAGTGACAGGCATTCCAATCCCTGTACTCGTCAAAGATGACGTCCATCCAGTAACTGTCGTTAGGGACTTGAGGGTTAGGTGTTGCTTTTCTTATAGTTAGTTTCCACCTGGATTTACAAAACATTTTGTTTCACCGGGTTTAAATAAAGAGACAATTTTTCTCCTTACACGCCAACGCCTTTATAGTAATCCACTCCTTTGATGTGCAGTTCTGAGGATGCCTCCAGTGTCCTGCTGGGTCCCAAACATGATGAGGAATATAGCGTTAGACTTTGCAGGGTCCCTCCCAAAACCGTTGACAGCAGGAATGACAAAAGAAAAAGGGCGAAAGGATGAGATCTTGAGGAAACCATTTTACCAAACCGACAGAATTCGTTAATAATGTATGACTAACCCCTGCTGATGATGTGACGAAGTATGTTATCGTAATTGGGTATGTTATTGCTTTGTCAGTAATGATGTCATTGGATGATAAGATTTTGTCTTATCAGAAATGATGCAGACAAAGGTTCCATGCCAATCGATTCCCATCCAGCCCCAAGCCATGGACAAATCCGAGGCGGAATCAGCTGTGGTCGCTGTGTTCGAACTTTTCTGGAACTGTGTTCCCCCTCGCCGACTAATTAATTAATTAATTAATCAACGGATTGCTCTTTCTTTATGATTTGAAAGTGGTGAATTGACATGTCGAGGGCAGCAATACGAGTCGCTTTTACTGCATGTCATCATCATCGGCAGCCACAGCTCCTGTTTCTGAGGCGACGGGTATGCATGGCATGACGACACTTAACTTAAGTTTGACTTTTATTAATTACAATTTTAGAATGCGTCCTCAGCAGCGGTGGAACCACAGACCTTGGGAGGAGGTGAAGGAGGGAAGAGAGCTTCTGGGAAGAAGGAACGAAGCCTGGATCCTTTTGGAATTGAAGAGATTCTTCATGAAGGACAAGGAGATATTTCTTCCTCAACAATTCCCAGTGGCAAACGACTCGTGGAGGGGTTTTATGACCAAGGGTTTTCCGGTAGTAGTGTGGAAAACCATAGCCCAGGTAGGTACCCTTGAGTTGGTTTGGTTAGGGAAAGGACGTTAATTCTTTTTTGCTGTTTTTGTGTAGGTGAAAAACCACCGGTTCATAAAAAGTACGACGAATGGTTAAAATCAAGGGCCGAGACGGTTATGATGAATAAAACCGGGGCGGTGAGTGCAGAGTCCTTGAGGAATGCTTCCTTCGGCTCCATGCGCATTGACTCTGACAACGTGGTGAAGGAACATGGGCAGTATGACGACCCTAAATTCCATGTCACAAAGGAAACGCCTGAGCAGAAACGGAATACAAGAGACAGTGAAAATGAGGGCTCAGAGGACGTCAAGGAGTACATGCAAGCTTCTCAGTTATTGGCGAAAATTAGGACAGACGCTGGAGGAAGAAAGGAGACTAAAACAATAATTGACACTCTTCAGTCTCCTCCTTTGCCCTCCAAAAAACTAGTCAACAAAGTTACGCTGGAAACGGACAAAGAGGTTGCACGGGTTCAACAAATATTCGGACCGGGAGGAGGTACTGATAAGAAAAACAGTGTTCCTAAGGTTTATCAAATTCCGTCCTACAATCATTTGACCCGTGGGGACATGTGGTGTATCCTGAAGCAAAGTGTCATTTTCCAAAACGAGCACATAATAGCCATCAACAAACCCTCAGGAGTCCCCATGCATAGCACTTCGGTTGACTGTCGCCATCGGATTGTTGATTTCAACAAAGAGTTTGCTGAAGTTGCCAAATGTGACGAAATTTTCCCACTGCACCGCCTGGATAAAGAGACGACTGGCGCCCTTATATTTGCCAAAAATCCTCGGATCGCCACCTACGTCAAAGAAAAATTTGCCCTCAGACAAGTTTCCAAGACCTATTTATGCATCGTAAAGAATTGTCCCGAGTTGAGAGAGGGAACTATAAAAATTCCGATTGGGTTCGGCACTGTAGGAGGTACAGAGAAGTATCGTTCAACCTTAAGGCCAGATCTCAGAGAATTTGACATCAAGACAAAGCAGAATCAGTGTCGAGATGCCGTCACTCATTTCCGCGTCATCAGTTCACTGAAAGAAGCAGCGTTTATGGAAGTGCGGATTGAGACGGGTGTTAAGCATCAGATTAGAGTTCACTTGGGACTGGGTTTGGGATGCCCTGTGTTTGGAGACCACAAGTACTCTCACCGGGACAGGTTAGCACCTCAAAGACTTCATCCTCAAATGCTCCATCGAATGGGAGTCAGACAAACCAAGGTCAGAGATTTGCCCTTACACTTACACTGTAACTCCATCAGTTTCACCCTTCCTGATGGAGCCGTGGAGGGAAATGAAGCAGTGTATGTCCATGCCCATGTTCCGAACTTCTTCAAAAATACACTAAAGTGCATTGGATTAAAAACATAAGTGTGGATGTCATTTAGTATCTGTTTTGCTAACATTTATTATCCTACTGACTATCTCGTTTTTAACAAAATAAATACAGTAATCAGCAACAGTCCAACGGCTCCTATGATTGAGCATCCTACATGAAAAATAGTTTCCTTAGAGATAAAGGAACTTATTATGATTTAAGTAAGACTTACCAAAGTAGGACCATGTCATAACCTTTTTGTAGAATGCACCTAGTATTTCCTCCGACCTACAAATTAATTTGCGTCTGTTAGACCAAGTCATCTTAGGGTTTCTCTACAGGACTTACGACGTCATAACAGGACTCCATAAACTCACAACCATGATCCCAATTCCTGAACTCATTTTATCACAAAAACTCATGACTCCGTACACAAAGGCTGTGCTCTCAGTATTGTTCCCTGTCATATCCGCAGTTATGGAGAGGCCAGTGATCATCCCTGCAGCTGCACCGCCTCCTGCAGATGGAGAATGTTATATACATAATTGTGGTACTTTAATAATGACTTACCCAAAATGGCAAATATGATATAAATAGTCCCATATTCAGTTAGAATAGAGATGTCAAGAAATTCAATTAGCAGGGCTCCAATGCAGTTTAGAAGGATTCCTATGGCGTAGGAACCTTGCTTCCCAATCGTCTTTGCAAACATTTTCATAAAGGTTGAAATAAAAAATCCGCTTGAAAAATAGACGAGTGGGACTACTGCCACACTGGTGCAGCTCATGTGCAGAGAGTGCTGGAGAAACAGAGGTAGGAAGGACTGTGGAACGTTGATGACTAAACGCCCAGGAATGTAGATTAGAATGACCTATAAAAGGAATCAAGTGTGGACTTTATAATTGTTCGAATGCGGTGAAAGTATACGTTGTACCATGTAAAATTGAGGTGTTCTCAACCAGTCTCTCGGAGTCATAAAGTCCTTTCCTGGATTCAAGTGTTCGCTTGAGAATCGTGGCTTCTTGTGAGATTTTGGCAAGGAAATTAGCGCTTGGATTTCCTCATGACTCTCAGTCACACGGGTTCTCTGTCTCAGGTCAATCTCCCCCATCCGCCTCTCCCACTGCATGGCCGCGTCCCGAACCTCAAAGTCTTTATATTCCGTTGAAAAAGTGTAGAAGAAGACCGCTGTGAATAATCCAACGCACATGGATATGAGAGCCAAATGCTAAAAGTACAAAAGACTTTAGGCTTGAAGGATTGGTTTGATAGTGGCTTACTTGAAACATTGGAGCAGAGTCTTGGTCGATTGAACAGTTGTCCTCAATGCTGCTGCTAATTGTAATTTTCGTGTGCTTCTGCGATCCGATGGTGCTCCAAGTGACGATAAATACAAAGACGTTGGAGACTACCATCATACAATACCTGCAATTCAATTTTGCCATTGACAACCTCTAAACGTTGGTTAGATTACCATAGACAGACCTAATACTGAAAATCTCAGTTCGAATGTACATGTCAGGCGTCGCTTTTGGTATCGTGGACAAATGGGATATTTGCACCGCTGCCCATGAGAACTCGTAGACTAGGATGAAGGGAATATAGTACATTGCAGTGTAGGCCTGACTCTCCAAGTCGACGAGACCTAAAAACGGTGGGGCGAAAATGAAGGGGAAGCTCACGGTTGCAAGAGTCACACCGAAAAAGTGCCACATCTTGAGCCTTCCACACCCAGTGGTATCCAACCTCCCCCATTGCCTATCCGCAAGGAAACCAACTAAGGGTGTCGAGATGGCGTCCACGACCTGCGTGCAAATAAAGTAAAATAGCTGTGGGGGCACAATGAGACAGTTGTAATTGTACCTGGCCAAAAAGCATGAGAGATCCTCCCACCAACGGGGACAACCCTGCCACCTCTTCTATATACAGGATAAAATACGAGAACCAAATACATGCTGTTATATCGTTCACAAAGTGTCCCGTCCCAATTGCTAGCCTCCGAAAGGGACTCAGGTCAAAAATAGACGAGTCCGGATGTGGGTAAGGAGGAGGTAGATCATGATGGTAACTGTTGCTGTGGCGACGATCGCCTTGCGTGTAGGCCATTAGTATTTTCTTCAAAATCAGTCACTTTTTAACCTAAAATTATGAATTGATTGATCAGCCCATGCTTTTTTAGGCAAACCACGGAAGAAGGAACGAGTGAAGCTGAGAAATAATTATTTGTGCGTAGCGTAAACAAGTTGTCTCTCCTCTGGACATCATATCACAAACTTTCCACTATACTGACTGAACTGAAAGAGGCAGAGGTCAAGTTTACATCTTGTACCATATAAACTGTGTCGTAGTTTGGTTAATTAAGTAATTGATTGATTCGTTTAACATCGAAGGTATGGATAATCAAATCAAATCAACGAAGCTGTCTCAATGTGCCCAGCCCAGAGTCAAATTCAGACGCTCGAAATGTTACGGTGATCGGGGATTCGGTTTTTATTTGGTTCGAGTTCCCTCTCTCAAATTTTATTTAAAAAAAATTATTTAAAGACCCTTGAAAAGACCCTTGAGGAGTCAAAGTCATGAAGGTTGAAGAAAGAGCAGTAGCTGGAGGCATTGAGCAGGTAGTACGAGTACCACGATCAAGTGTCAGTCCCTAAAATTCTAATCCTATTCCTATCTTCTTGCAGGTCTTGTCAAAGGTGACGACGGCCATGTCCCTTTCCGACTTGTTGCCCCTTCGCCTCGTGAGTAGGAAGTGGAATGAGGTCGTGGCTGCGGAAATGAGGGAGAGGAATTGGAAAGGTCAGATCTTTGAGGCTCATGGAGACAAATTGGCTCAATATAGTGGACGACTTTCAAGTGTGGACTCTCCATTTACCAAGTTCATGCTGGGCTTCTATCGTGACGATGAGCTGTCTCCAGTAGGGTCAGACTTTGATCAAAACATCTTGGCGTTCTTGCAGGGCTCTGCTGCGTCGATGAAGAAACTGATTGTCTGGCATGAAGGAGACGACGAGGAGGAGTCACCAAGGGATGTAAAGAGGGCGAAGAGAAACAATGGAAATACAGTATTCAACAATAAGACGTGGGCTCAACTGAGTAAAGAAGACTGGCCAGACATGCCGTCATTGGAAACCCTGGATGTCACCTGTGACGGGGATGAAGGGGGCTTGACTAAGGATAATTCTCATGATAAGGAACTCTTTGAATTTTTGAAGGCGGTGCTGAAAAGATCTCCAAACATTACAAAATTTTGGTTCTCCACACCAAGTGTTCCTGAAGAATGGGCAAATGAACTACTGGAGTTACTTCCAAATACCGTTGTTGACCTGCGCTTGGAAATGAGTAAGTGCAAATTCAGTACAGAAATTATCAACTTTAGGTTCACCTAAATAAACCTTGTACTGGTTGTAGGAAGTCCAACGTCGTGCTCTGCCAGAACCTTAGTTCCCATTGGCGATCGATTGAAACTAAAGTGCCTCAACGTAGACTGGAGAGATAACTGTGAAATGGGAATGTGGATGATCCACACTGCAGTTCTCATCATCTCGCAAAGACAGACATTGGAAAAATTGGAAACGGAGTTGTATCCAATTCAATTCGGAGATGATGATTATCCTCACTTGAAACAACTTAAAATTCCCAATGTGGGGGACACTTGGTTCTGCTTTGATCAATTCCCCGTCCTGGAAGAAATAACTGTCGGAGACTTTCTACTTCTTGGATTTGGTCTTGACGAAGACCTTGCTCCTTGCCATACAATTAAAAAAATTACATTCCCCGAAATGGCAATCATGAAATTTCCTCCTCCAGGCTACACCCCCATTACTCCGCCCTTGCTTAAGAAGTTTGTTGAGGCGTGCCCATCGGTTGAAAATGTGGTCGTGGAAACTGATCAAGAACACTTCTCTCCTACCGTGAATGCGATTCTACGCAGTCTTAAGCATGTCGAAAATACTGAGCTAACAACGAGCTTGGGAGAGGAAATTGGCAATTTCACCAAACCATTGAAACAACTGAGGACTTTGCTTCTCAAGACCAGCAAGGACAAGATGGCAGTTTTTAAACAACTGGATGAAATGATTGAACGCCTCAATGAACATAAACTGGAAGGTAATTAGTTCTTCAGTAGCAAAAAAAACAATGGAAATGACTTGACACTCGAATTGTTATTTTTTCCAGATGATGATCGTCTATACATTCGGTTTGCCAAGGGTAAACTGATGGATATGACGTACACGAAGCCTTCTTATGACTGACACTGGGATCTCACCACAAGAAATTAATATTACATATTTGAGTGCTAAATGACAACAGGTTTATATTGATATCCAACAGTTTTTAATTGGAATTTTATACTTTTGTATCTTTCATATACTGTTTTCTATTGATTGGAAAATACAATATCTATTCTGTCAAGTTTTAATAGAAGTGTGTATCTCTTGTCTAAGTAGGCAGGTCTCCAATTTCCTATTCACATTTGTATCACAACATTCACAACCCGTTGTATCTTTATCAACCATGTGTATCCTAGACTCTTCAACAATTTCAATGTGTTCACCATCTTTCACAAGGTTCCTCTCACAGGGGGTGGGGTATCGATTAGCTGTGCTTCCTGTCTTATCCAAAGCCACTTTTGAGTCTGTCAACATGTTGGCACCTATCCACTCCATCATTGCAGCGTGGTTGTTCTGGTGAGCCATGTTAGGGTCTACTTCTTCGCCAATGGCTGTACTCCCATGGCATCATGCTTACATCTTCTCGTAGTTTCACTTCCTGTTTAAGGCACAAAACAAACAATATTGTCAAGAGCAATTCATACAAGCATTAAAACGCTCTTTCCATTCTCATCTTGAATGACGATTCAATACAGAATGGAAGCCTTGTTTAACTTACCGTCGCGATTGCTGCTCCACAAACAGTTTTTCTTAAAAGCTCGTAAAATTTTCAAAAATATGTATCACTTTGCCTAAACTTTCTAAAGCTGCGTATGGAAGCATGGTGAAAGTGAAAGAGAGAAAGCGGGAGACAAGTCTTGGAGAAAGTTCTCATGAAGTCGCACATTTCTATAGCCCACTTCAATACATTTA
>JAQIWU010002683.1:0-11517 GCA_034696445.1 Isotomiella minor
AGTCTCCCGTTACCCCCAATTGGAAGGGTTATTGTAGCTTTAGGTTTAGACCTCCTTCCGCTTTAGATCACCATTTCCATTGGATACTGTATGGAGATTTCCCACAGCACAGTGAGCGAGGAATTAGATTTCTCATAATTTTAAAAATGTAGGCGAGTCGGTCTAAACTTTTGATGTCTTGAATAATACCTGGATAAAGGATTGCTGAAGCAGGATAGAGGATATGGCTGCAACTTCAGAGGAAACGGAAATGGATGTCATGAATGAAGAGGACGGATTACACAACGTGTCTGAAACCGACATGGTCAACCAAGGATTGAAGATTTGTCAGCATCTAAAATCTGAAGGAAGAGATAAGAAGGAGGCTTGTTCCACGTCAGCAACTCCAGGATGCAGTGATGATACCAAAGTCTCCTTCTCTCAACTTCCAACGACCCACCCTATCGAACATATCGACGAACTGCCTTCAGAACTTTTCCGGAAAATCCTGAGCTTCCTCCGATACTGGGAGCAGAGCCAGTACAGAACCGTGAGCAAGTACTGGAATGAACAAATCCTCAACTTTACGTCCTACACCAAACACTCTTACATCCTCATCACGTTTGAGAGGCTCCTCTCCACAAGAAACCATCACCAAGAACAGGAAGACTTTTTCTCCTCCTTCGACCCTCTCTTTCGAAACATGCGAATCATTCGGATAAGTCAGTCTGACGTTTGTGCCTCACTCCGACCCTCCTCCTTTGCTGAGACCCTGGTCAATCTGGACCTTTTCCAATGTGGTCCTATGACATGGCCAGTCTTCCTCGACCTCCTCATCTCCTGCCCCGGGCTGGAAGAACTCCGAGTGAGGAAATGTCCCTTCAAGTGGCCTTACGATTTGGAAGAATGGAGAAACAAGTACGTTGAGTGGCTGAGCACCATCTCCAAAGCTGGTAATCGTTTTCCCAACTTCAAAGCCGTCGAGTTCCGAGTCAAGGACCCACACGATGTGCTCTACATGTGGAAATTGGTCTCGACCTTTTCCACTCGGCTTGGGAAAATCTCCTTTGCCTGTAAGACGCCACCTCAAGGGTTGTCCCTCAACTCCGGCATAGAGGAGCTGGACGACATGTATGAAGTCGTGATAGAGCTGAATGACATTCTTGTGGAAATGGTGTCCAAGTTTGCAGCGACGATTGATCGATTTCACTGCTATCTCATCGATTCCTCCAGCCCACATCAGCATCATCACCATCGCCATTCTCACCCAAGACATCATGCCCCAGTCGAGAAGGCGGATTTGTCCATCATGAACCAGTTCTGCTCCAACGTCTTGGCCCGACTGGACTGGGACAAGATGGACCTGAGAAGCTTCTGCTTGTCTGGAGGAGAGATAGCTGGGGCCGACTTCATCCCAAAGGAAACTTCCATTCTGGCCAATTTCCTCAAGTCTCAGAAGAATTTGGAAAAGGTCATTCTCCCCAGAATCAAATTTCCTGGACCTCGTGACTTTGACACCTTTGCCTCCTTCATTCCCTCCGGAAGTGTCCGATCCGTCCGTACTCCCATCTTTGGAAGAATGCCGGACGCCTTCTCCTTCCAGTTCCAGAGGTTGGAAGAGTACTACGTGGAGGCACATGGCATCCCTGACCTACAGACAATCATTCCGGTTGACACCATCCTCCCGAGTGTGAGAACCTTCTCCTTCGTTAACTTCTCAGACCGGATTTGGCAAACTGTCAAGATTATGACGATCGTAGACTCATTCCCATGTCTCTCAGAGCTCCTCATCAGGGACGATGGGGTTCATCAGTGCACCCGGATCTCAGACACGGATGTTCAAAACATCTGCCGGTATCTCCCCTCCCTCAAGAAGCTCCATCTCACAAACGTGGACTGCGTCACGGATTTTGGCTTCACGGGGATCTGTGAAAAGGAGTGCAAGCAGATGAACAACAAGCATAATGTGGGCAGTACTGAGGGTGTGGGAGGACCCAGTCCCGGAACCAAACTTGGCTACTCCTTCTCCACCCTCTCCCACTTGGAGTACCTTTTCCTCTCCGACATTGGCTTCCGAGTCACGAATGTGAGCCTCGTCCATGGATTTTCCTTTCCCAACCTCCGGTTCATGACGCTGGAGGGTTTTCCTAAAGTCTCATCCTGGGGAATCCAACATCTTCGAAAGGCCAATCCCAACCTGAAGCGATGGCATGTGGAATTCCACGACCCCCTCGTCGCTCAGACTGTGGAGCAGTTGCAAATGGAGCAGATGAACATTTGGCGTCGAAAAGAAGAAGACTGAATTTATCTCTGTCCGTTATTTGTACATTTATTTTTCTAGAGACAAGATGGGAAAATTAAGAGACACAATTCTTAAAAAGATGCACACATGAGTTCAAATCATTTTTTCAAAGCTTGAAATGTCTTTGTTGCACTCGCATTCCCTCTGGCACTGCCAGAAGTGTAGCCTCCACTTCGGTTAAGAGTGCTCACGGAAGCGTCGGCTTGTCGTTTTGGAATCATGCTAATCCTCGAGGACGCAGACGCAGGGAAGATGGACGTTTTAGCATTGTTGTTGGTTGTTTGATTGGTTTTAGACTTGTTACTGCTTGACACGTTGAAGACAGAG
Source organism: Isotomiella minor (assembly GCA_034696445.1). Classification (NCBI taxonomy): domain Eukaryota; kingdom Metazoa; phylum Arthropoda; class Collembola; order Entomobryomorpha; family Isotomidae; genus Isotomiella; species Isotomiella minor. The sequence goes on from JAQIWU010002683.1 coordinate 2,609, forward strand.
GAGGAGGTCACTTTAGAGGGCTTCTTCTGAGAGCCAGCATTCGTAGGTGGAGCTCTTAGGGCGAGTTGGTGGATCTTAAATCCATAGAGTCGAGGTTCGTACTTCTTTGAGGGTGGATGAGGCCGGAGTTCAGGCATGGAGAGGAGGAGCATGTGTGGAAATCCTGTTCCAAAGTAGGCTCCATCCAGATCCTGGTGTCGACTCAGTCGAGGGTTGTAAACGTCTCTGCAGCGAGGACAAAAGACTTTGAGTGTGGCTTCGCCAGGGATGTCCGACATGCCTACGGGAAGAACCACCTGCTTCTCACAACAGACACGGGGGCAAGAGCCAAATTCTCCCTTTTGGTACTTGGCGGATGCGACCTGCATCCCCCTAGGAGTGAGGAGGAAGCGGGCATGGATGAGTTGGTAGAGAAGTTCGGCTGCATGCAACTCCACGTCGTGGACGTCGTCGTCCCCTCCATTGGCATTATTCGGGGGGAGGTCGTCCAAGTCGGTGATGATTTCCAGGGCGCGCTGGTAGTGGGGGACTTGGTCGTGCAGACCCGTGAGGTTGAAGCGGTCTTGGATGTAGTCTTCGTCAACCTGCAAAAGTTCATAGAGTTACTTGACTGTGGTTGAGAAGAACAGTAAAAGTATTTTATTTGTACCTCGACAAGGAACTCGTGACCCTTGAGGCCACAAAACCACTTGACCCAAGCTATGTCTGAATCCGAGGTGGAACTCATATTTTTTTGGAATGTTGAATTTCCGTTTTCTCAGTACAAAATTCAAATTGAAGTTGTAAAAAAATGAGGTCTTTTATAGAAAGGTGAGATCGGTGATGAATGTCAATAGAAACGGAAGTCTCAAAGTGCCCCAAAACTTGGTGGACTTACGGACAGCCTAAAGTTATAAGTTCACCCGACTAGTAGAGACATTCAAGGAATGCTGACTGACCTCAGGACTATGTCAACTCCGAAGGACATTCCACCATTTTTGTGGGGGCAGACCTTTGTCTCATCCTTCCTCTTCTGATTTCCCTCCAAAACTGCGGTCACGCAAATGACCGCCCTTTTCTGCTCTCCTCCATTCAGTCAGTCTGCCGCTCCATCATCACCAACGACACACATAACTTGCTGCCTTCATGCCTTCGCCTTCTTACGGCACCCGTGGCCATGTCATGTTGGACACCCTCTGTGACCTTTAATCTTTGCGGTATTATCAATCAAACTGTGTTTTGTGCTTCAAACTGTCTGTTGACCGCGTCCTGGGGGCTGTTCAAAACTGACCACACAATTCACAATTTTATCAACTGAGAATTCATGACACAATTGCAAATTAGTAGTAACAATTAGTAAAGTGACAGTGTTTGTGTGCCTCATCGTCATCATCATCTTTTTCTTCCCATCTTCGCTTCTATCAGCTATCAGAGGGTGCTCCAGCTCCAGCTCCAAGGTAAGCACCCATGACGGTCACAACGTAAGTACCAATGACAGTCAACCACCACCGCCGCACCCTTACGGATCACAAGTTGCTGGGGGCTGGAGCTAGAAAGGAATGCAGACATCGTAAAGGACAGCGTCGTCAGTCGTCCCCCAATCTATAGCATCCCATCATCCACAAGGTACAGTAAAAAGATAAAGACATTCATTCCTTGCTTTTGCTTTTCTCCAGAGAGAGAGAGGATTTAAGTTGTAGTAAATGTGCCACATAAAGTTGCGATTATAGCTTCAGCTTGTTCAAATTCAATAATGCAACTGTGTTCTTCCAGTCACCATATGCTCTTTACAAAATATGACGAATGTTACGGCTCATGTCATAAGTCAGTTTTTATTGGTTAAGTGAGGCAACTTGAGACTTTGCTGTACATAACGCTTAGGACAGGCACATAAATAAAATACGGTCTGAGATCAATCAACTAAGGGACCTTGACTTTAAAAGGTTTAACAACAGTCTACCTCTACGTACCCCAGTCTGCTCTTGTTCCCACCCTTCCTCACCCACCAGTAAGTTTGATAGTAGAGTACCCCAACTGTCAGCAAAATCCCAATGACGTGCCACGTTAGGGCCGTGGCCGCCTTCATGACTTCCATCATAAAATGGTCACCTACTCCAGGTTGTGGCATGTTCCAAGGGTTGTGAAAAGTGAAGGAGATTTGGTACAACCAAGTCCCTGCCAGGACGCAACAAACCCCTCGTCCCAGGGCGACGTGGATGTTCCTCCTGAATGCGTAATGCACAAGTCCCATGACCCCCACGGCAATGGTGACCCAGGCTAGGGTGGAGTGGTAGTAGATTTGAACCGGACTCTTCCCATGCTTGTGGGAGAGGAAGAGGTAGCCGAAGCCGGTCCAGGTGAGGGCACTACTCAGAAAGTCCGTCCCTGGAGGAAGCTTTAAGGCTCCATTGTGGTTGAGGATGTTCACAACTCCGTCCAGGATGAAAAAGACATAGACACTCATGTGCTGACTCTCGTCCACGAGGTTACCCCCGTGGAGGACGACCCAGAGGTGCCCAGACAGGTCTACGAATGCATAGATGGCTTTGTAGAACCCTTCGGAGTAAAGGAGACCAGGGATGGTCCCATTGTGTACGGCGGGGAAGGAGGGTGGTGACTTTGGTTTCTTTAGCAGACCGTCTTCTTCTTCGTAGCTGCTTTGGTTTTGGTCGTAGTGTGTGAAGTAGATGGAAAGGGACTTGACAATCCACCATGTCCCCATGATTATGAAGGCTGTGCCAGGAAGGAGATGGCCGGGGAAGTGGAAGTCATGCCTGCAATTTTAATGCCTTCAATGCCACTTGGTCTTTTAATTTAATGGCAGCATGCGTGCTTACCTCAAGAGTTCCCATCCAGTTGCTGGACTGTGATTAACACCTTCGGTGTCAGACATTTTCAGATAAATATTTGGCTTGTTATTGAGTCGAGTTCCTTCAGTTTGCCAATGAGACCCTTCCTTTGAGTCTAAGTCCCTTTTATATTGTATTTGTGAATGTGAAAAATGAAAATAAGAGGATCCTTAAGGGAAACCACAGGGGGAGGAAGGATGCGATGATACGATGTAGCAAAGCGTGATGCTAAATGGCATTTATGTATCTCTTTGTCTCTATACTTGTGTGCGTAAGGTAGTACGTTGAACGCGGATCAAGTCATTAATTGTACGACGTAAGAAAAACATTCATGACGTCAAACCTTCTTCTAGGGAATCCTCTATGTAGCATCTCTTTATCAATGAATGAATGAGTGATATTTCTAACCTCAATTACTGCAGTATTGCAGTGCGAAGTGCTAAGTGTCTAACGTAACGCATGTAAATTATTCGCATCGAGAAGTGGTTTTGATGGTGCAGTTTTTATGTTGTGGTAGGCATACAGACTTCTCTCACATCTCATCCAAAAAGAGCAATGCAATCGCTAAATAATTTAAAGGGCACTCTTTAAGGGGCCGAATAATAATATGAAAACTATATTCTGAAAGGCCAACCTGTTTTCACCAAAGAAGCTTATTTAAGTGGCTGAGTAATTTAACCAAACGATTGAAGAACTCTCCCCCACAACTAAAAATAATAATCGGGAAAATTGTTCGGTGTGAAGGGGGTTAATTGTCACCCCTAAATAAATACCAATATACAATTTGCATTGAATGAATCAAAGGCACATGCATCGCAGAATAGAATAATTACTGCCGTCAAACTCATTTTATTTTGGTATTACGGGGAAACCTTATGAATTAGTCAACGAGAGTAGTTAATTGGAACACTGTATCTACGAATGTAATTAATTAATTACTAAACCAACTTATAACTACGTATTGCATTGAGGTGGGGCTCTCTGAGACAGGGTATAGCATTATTCCATTTCCAAATTCCAAATAGAAATGTTGGAGGTGTACGAAAAGGTATGGCTTTGAAGGTTTAATTACCTACCCAAATGTAACAGCCCTGACCCAAAATGTAAATCTGTTTCCTTTTCCCCGAATTTCATACACACAATCACTTCATCTCTTTATACTTTTACTAACGTTACTTTTTACTCTTTTCATATCGACCCACTACTGTTTCTCTTTCTCATGTTGTTTTGTTATCGGCAGTCATAACTTTCTCTCATGGAAAAGGAGAAAGAAATGCTGAGAGAGAGATTGTCACAAAGATATGAACTCCCCTGCTCAACGTCCTCCGTTCGCCTTTTGACTTTTGATTTTCCTCCAAAGCCTGTCGTCCAAGAGGCTCGTTCGGAATGGGGTCCAAGGCCCCACACCCCCTCCAAATCGAACCAACTGTGAGTGTCTTGTTGATATTAAAGGTAACCCCCTCCGCCCCCCTCCTTGCCTCTTCTGCAATGAGGCATTCTGAATGTCCAGTGAGATTCGTGGATCGGAAAACCGTCCAGTTCTGCCTCCCTGTAAAGCCGTAGGAGGACACGTTTATGGGTTTGGCGAGTCGTAGTATCCTCCCGTCCAAGTACAGTTCTGGCTCCCCATAGAATCTAGGCTTTGCATGAAATTGAATGGCTGGAGTGTCTAAATCCTGAGATCCGACGAGAAGGATGGATTTGTACTCTGAATTGTTCCAACTCCCACAAACCTTCCCACTCTTCTCGTCCCCATACACATTTTCCATAAAGACTGCCTGAGGAGTAGGATTCCAGAATGTGCCCATGACCCTCCAACTAATGTTATAAATCAATTTTTTAGGATCATTTTTTTTATGAAAACTAAAAACTTACAGTCCTCTCACGACACAATGAGACTTTGCATCCCTTCCGACAGAATCTGACCGAAGGTCAGGATGACTCTCGTAAAAACTTTTCCGCTTCCCAGAGTAATTCTCATTTTCATACAAAATGATCTCTTGGGGTCTGTACGCCGTAGAGAAAATGATATTGAGCACAAAAATTAAGGTAAATAAGCCACCACTTTGCAGGTGCATGGTGCAGGGTTTACGCTATGGAAGAGGAGAAAGTTGTTGCATGCTTTCACCTCAACTGCAACAAGAGCAAGACTGTCCGTTCTTTCCTCTAAGGCAGCATAGTTTAATGGAGACGTGGGAATTTTGTTTGGACTTCTAGTCGTGGTCAGGTCACGCAAGCCAAGAAGCTATGAATATGCTTCTTGGCTTATAATAGCTATAGCATAGTTGGTTGCATGCAATTGATTTTGACTTAAATACGTGTAAACTCATATTAAACATGGGTTAAGGTTTCTTGCTTCCACAAAGCACAATATGTCTCAATTAAAATAGTAAAGCTATACTGTCCAAATACCTAAGAGAAATGTTTTGGGCAGCAGACAAAGTGTGGAGGTGTGTCACTTTCGTTTTAGGCATTATGGAATCAAACTCAGTGACATGAAGAAAACTGACCGACGCCGACAATAAGTAGAAATCGCAAGTATGAACTAAGGTTTTCCAAGTAAGCAGATTTGGTGAATGTTATGCTTATACTCAAGACAGTTATGGTCATCTTTGGAAACTGTCATGGCATAGGTAATTCTGGATAGACAGTAGATAAAGTGGATGAAATAAAATAAAAGAATATGACAGAAATCCTGGGGACTTTTTAAGACTCTTTACTCCTCTCTCTCCTTTTACAATACTTTGTAAAAGGTACAAAAACAAGGTGGATCCACTGTCCTATCTTATATTCCATTTACGTTGGAAGGAAAGAGAGTGAATGAGCCGGAGAAAGTCTCGTCTTTATAGAGTGGAACTTTCTCCTGGTGGGCTCCAGTCTGGCTTCAACTCTGAAAGGAAGCAGTGGACTGAGACGCTCGTGGGATAGGAACTACCTTTTTGATTCAATGGTAACTTAATGTAGAGAAAAAACTGAAGTGAAAGCACTGTGAAAAATGTGCAATCGTAAGGTTATTTATCCAAAGTTGTGAAATTCAAGACAAAGTCAAAGTGAAAGCATGAATACGAAATGACTGTAAAAAGTCAAATGAAAGACAGCTATTGTCTTCGGTTTCTTTGTTCACTTGGGAGGGTGGGCAGACCCAATTTGAGGAGAAAGGAGTGAAACTTCCTTATCGTACTTTTACATGCCGAATAAAGTGTCACTTCCAGAACATCTTGACATCAATGAAGTGGCCTCATTCTGAAATGTCCATGTCCAACAACCAAACATTTGTTATCACCTCCACACTTTCACCACGTCTCTTCCAACCCTTTGCAACACTTCCACCAGAATTTACTACAATTTCTCCCAGATCAAGGAACGAGGTGGTGGCCTACGTCCTCCTCTTCATCATCGCAGCGGTGGGTAACCTGTCCGTCTTTGTCTCTGTGTGTCACCAACTGTCCAAGCTCAAGTGGCGTATCACAGTCCTCATGCTCCACCTCTCAATCGCGGACCTCATCGTGACCTTCCTCCTCATGCCAGTCGAGATCGTGTGGAGACTCACCGTGTCCTGGGTCGGGGGTCAAGCGTTGTGCAAGGGGTGTCAATTCTTCCGGGCCTTTGGCCTTTACCTCAGTTCCAACATTCTCATTTGCATCAGCCTGGATCGGTTCATGGCCATCCTCTTCCCACTCAGGATGGTAGGGGCGACGGACAGGGTCAAGAGGATGATTGCCGTTGCCTGGGTTGCAGCCGCGGTCTCTGCAGCCCCACAGGTGGGAAAATTAATTTTTATGCTCACTTTCTCCACTTTCACTTTGCTTGGTTTTTCCTCTAGTGCATCGTGTTCAGCGTCCAAGCCCATCCCGACCACCCTTCTTTCCAGCAATGCGTGAGCTTTGGGTTCTTTTCCAGTCCGACAAAGGAGATTCTTTACAACGTCTTTTCCATTTCCGCCATGTACTTTCTCCCACTCTTCGTCACGGTTTTCACCTACTCAATGATCTTGTGGAAAATATCTGTCAAGTCCCATGGCTTCCAGCAACAGTCACGTCCACGTAAGACTGTCATGTCAATGTTAATTGCATTTCCATGCAGGATTTGTAGAAAAAGCGAGAGTCGTGACTGGATTTTCCATTGCTTTCTCTTTTTGTTGCACATTGTTGCTTTGTTCATTGAGCCAAGATTCTTAAGATTCTTTTACCTTTTAAGGTTTTTTAAACAGAGATTTGTAGGCATGGCCTGGCTCTATCTTTATGTAGACTCAATTGAATTTGGAGAAAGTTAGATTCAAACAGGTTCTCAACTTTCCTTTGTGTTTCTTTTATCTTTCTTTTAACAAAGCTACAAAAGGCGACCTTCTTGTAGCTTTTCGTATGTTTCTTGGTCATTTGAACAGTTTTCAAGGGCATGAAATGAGAATGGTCGTGCATTGAATACGTAAGATAATCTACTTAAGGTAATTAAAACAAGACCGACATAACAGTAGTAGTTGCAATCAGGATAATTAGGTTGATAAAATGTGTTCATCCAAACATCCAACGAGATTCAATACGGCTTCAAAACGCTTAATTTAAATGACCTCGACAAGATATTCATGACAACCATAATTTGCTACCGCATTTTAGGCACCGGAGTGACTGCCGCCTCTTTCAGCCACGACTGTCATGACCACGACTCTTATCCCAACAATAAAACAGTTAATCTCTCATCGGTCGTAAATGGAAACCCATCCCATCAACATAATTGCTTACTTAATGGCAAGAATATTTACTACTCATCAGAATCTGCAAATTTGTTGGCTCGTGCTAAAAAGCGGACGCTGCGGATGACGCTGGTGATTGTCATTGTCTTCGTCTGCTGTTGGACCCCGTATGCTCTGATTCATTTGTGGTAATTCTAAACACAACTTTCTTTTAAGGTAGAAGAAACTTGATAAACAAATGCATAGGTACACCTTTGACAAGGATACAGCCAAACAGCTTCCACCCGCCCTGCAAGACGCCCTCTTTATCATGGCAGTGGCCAACTCGTGTCTAAACCCCATCGTTTATGGAAGCTACACAAAGAAAACGACTGGTTTCAAATTGAGCTTCAATTTCAATTGCTCCTTTCTCCACTGGAAGAAAAGACTAGTGTGTTGCCAAGGTGAAAGTTGGAGACGCACGTTCCTCATGCAAAAATCGCAGGGTGCCCCAGCAACTGAACGTAGGAGTGCTTTCACCACCGCCCTTTGACGACTACTCATCGCAGTCATGCTCTGCGGAGGTTTAGACGAGGTAGACCATAGCAACGTTGGTGAAGGTCAGGAACAACCAAGAAGACAAAGGAAAAAGAGGAGAGGAGGAGGGGGGAAAGTGCAATTCCTTCCTGATGAAAAAGTAGAAGAGTTCGAACTTAATTTCTTTAATAGCTCTTATTGTAAAAAGGATATTCATCAGTGTACAAGTGTCAGACTGAAAAGGAGCCTCTCATTCTCTCCCCACTTTCACCATCGGCTACACACTCATCATTCCGATGACGTATTGGCGGCTGCAAACTCTTGCCCATGATGCATAAACTCCTCTTGAGGTGAAAGTTTCTCGAGTTTTTCTGAATCAACAATTCTTTTATTGTCGAATTCAAACTTGCAGCATCAATTTCGCTTTTTTTTTATCGTTGACATTTTTGTCTGCAACATAAACAGATAAGTTATTATGTAAAAAATACGCGCAGCCGCAGCCAACATTCTCTTTCATTATGCTCTTTAAATAAAGTTGAATAAATAAAACTTAGGACATTCACCATTATTGGATTGTGAAATATTTCTTGTATTCCTTTTAAGTTTCAAGCAAACAGAGGTAAAAACCCAAAAAAAAACTGGTGGTGGTGTCCTCTAAAGTTTGAGACAAAGCATTTTGTCTTCCCATCAAGAGAATCTATCTGGCATCTGTTACATAACTACCGTCAACCTTGATTGGCTTGAATGAATGAAAGGAAAAAGCAGAAATTAATTATCGTTCATCATCAGAAACCTTCTTTTCTCTCCCTCCCCTCGGCTGTTTGCTTTGTCGTGGGTTATTGGGTTCTCTGAAATGAAATCATAGCAAATTAAAC
>JAQIWU010002684.1:0-11515 GCA_034696445.1 Isotomiella minor
AAAACCAATAAAAGCCTTGCTAAAATTATTGTCTTTCCTCTGAAGAGTTCTGCTAAATGTTTAAGATGAGAATGAAGTCAGACAATTTTCAACTTTGAGACCTTCCTCTATTCGTGAAGCTATATCCGTCCGTGCTACATATTTCTGCAGAATCTTAGTTAGTGTTAGAAGTTATGATGCTTTGTTGAATATTGTTTTTGAAAGTGAAATTGTTTACTTGAAACAGGTTTTTCTCTCCTCACCTTTGTTCAGACAAATTAAAGTACCCAAAAATGGTACCAAGTGACTTCACGCAAAGAAATGAAGGATGCTGTATGTATTTGAAAATGTTCATCATCAAAAGTACAAATGTCCTGACTGTTGTTTACTCGACGTTTTACATTCATTTCTACCGAAAAAATCTTATTACAAATAAGACCAGTCTCAATTTTACAATACAAGAATTTTGGAGTTGTTACTTTTGTTTTCCAAACCAGCCAGGTTTCATATGAACGTTAATATTAATATTTATGGCGTGACTTTTACACCACAATATTTGAAGTTTTTGTACTTAGGATACCCAAAAATCAAGTTGCAGTACGTGTTCACCATCAGAAACAGCACGGCGTTGGTCACAAGTGTTACAACGAGACCTGGGAGTGCCATCTCCATTTGTTTCATTCCAGCCTTTTCAAATACGATGGCGTTGGGGGGAGTTGAAATCGGAAGGACGAAAGAATACGACGCAGCCACCGTGGCAGCCTCCAAGAAGTAAAGGGGATGAGCCCCCTTTGTTTCCGCCTTTATGAAAAAGTATAATGAGTCATCAACTAACTGAACACCTACAGAAGAAGGTAGTAGCTTATTTCTTACTAGATTCAACAGCACGGAAGAGAGAATAGAAGCAGTTGCAGTATTGGATGCCACGGTTGTTATTACGGCCACAAGTATCAACACCAGGATAAGGGCATAACTGTCATTCATATCTTTGAGCACTTGAATCCTCTGTAAGATGTACCCTAATGCCAGGCCTAGCCCTGAATCTTTAATGGCCGAGCTCATTGCAATCCCTCCACCTTTAAACAATACATTGCGTCACCTCTGGATTTATATTCAATCATAGCCAAACGCATTACCGACAAGAAGCAAGGGGCCTGTAGAAAACAAGAGGCTTTACTAAATTAGTTCCATACCATCGATGATAAGACTACTCACCCCACGGCAATTTTGCTTCAACTTCCCTGATGAAAACCAAATAAAGTTCAACATTGAAGTCATGTTCAATTTTTAGTAATTTTGTTTCACCTCCAAGGTAGAACAGGATCCTCCATGCCAGTACTTAATCCTAGTTCACAGGAAGTAATGCAAGGAAATATTAAATCCAATTGGCTGTAATGTTACAACTTTACTTACCTCCTTTGCAAAAATCCTTGTAGTACTTCTTGTCCTTTGGCAAGATGAAGAGAAAGCCACAGAGGAGGAAAGCTGGGACCACCTCATTTGTGTATGACTTTTTATAATCCGGAGGCATTGTAAATGCCGGAAGCATACTCCACCCTCCATCATCCCCAAGTTTGGCAGTAATCCAAAGAATGATAAGGCATAAGAAAATGACGAAAACGAGAATTTCATGCAAGGTCACTGGTCCCAACTGCGAATGCTTTACACGGATGGCTTTTTCAATGTTTTTAGTCACACGTTGATTGGATTCTTTTTCCAAAATGTCAAGGTCAGTCATTGGTTTCCAAAATATGAGTTTTCTGGGTATTCCATTAAACCACAACAGCAGAAGCAACCAAGTCACAATGGTTGCAAGGAGCATGGGCAAAACATTGTACGCCAACCTAAACAATTATTTTAGAAAACGACTACATCTGCTGAGGAGAACTAATTAATTACGTACCAATTCACGAAGGACATATTCAATGCGTCGAAGCATTTGTCGGCATTGTTCAGTGCATCTTTATTTTCTCGCTTCCCCTTTCTAAAATTAAATTATTTGCAAAGCTATAAAGCCAACCGAGATCAAAATCTTGTCTCACTCGTAAGTCTCGGCTTCAGACTTGGCTATTAGGTTGGTGGCCGTTCCAGTAACTGTAAATGATACCATAATAGATAGTAAGTGGGTGGAGTTGGAGAGTTCAAAAGATAAGAAGATAAGATGAAGCTGATAAGACTTACTTATGCCAGTGCCTCCAATATTGGCAGCATACGCAACTCCCAACATGAACATGGTTTTAATTTTGTGTGTCTTCTTTTCACGTTTTGCAATGGCTGCTGCATCAGGAATTGCTGCTGATGCTTTAGTACTGTTTCCAAAAGGTGAAAGTATATTTTTAGAAAACGTGCATTTTGTATTTGACAATAATTCAAACCTTTTACGCTTATTTGCCACAGATATACTGCTTTCGGATTGTGTGGGACCCTCGTCAGATTTACGCTGGGCTGCTAATGTGGAACGTTTCTTAACATTACTTATGAAGTCTGCGTTTACCTATTTTCCAAATATCATTTACTTTCCTTCCGCTAAGGTAGCTAATAATAACCTACGTTTTCAAATTCTTGTATAATGACCATCACAATTGGCACCATCATGGCTGAAAAATACATTTATTTGCAATTTCGCCGTTTAGAATTACATAAAAGACGAGCGAGTGTATAGCTTACCTGTAGTGCTGGTGTTATTCATCCACATCTATTATTTAAAAACGATTACTATTTTCCTTAATTACTTGAGATTATTACCGAAAGGACCATAGCTGTCAACATGATTCCCCCAAGAAGCATAGGAAGTCTGGCTCCAACACATTTGGCCACGCCTAGAGCAATGCGAATGTGCAAGTTGGAATATTCAAAAGCCAAAGCGACGATGCATCCAGCAATTAAGAGCTACGGTTAAAACAAAAAGTCAGAGTTCAAAGGCACCGTACAAAGTTCACTTGATTGTCATAACCCACCATGACGGAAAAGCTCAAATATTTGGAGGCTGCCGTATCTGTATGGTTGACGGGATCGAATGATTGCTTAAACCGATAAGGTTATATCTAGATGTCTTACCAGCATCCGCTATCCCCATCATTGGGATGAGTAAAATTGGAAGGAGCGAGGTCACAGGAAGTGGAAGGCATTCACTAACCCTGTACAGGTACAAAGGTCAGATAAGGTCCTTTACATTCAAGCAAGAAGTTTCACAAAATACCAGTAGCATCCCATCAAAAGAATGAGAAAGACGGCTCTGCATTGCTTCCATGATTCAGGAATTTTCTAGATTACATTTTACAACGTTTCACAGTTCAAGAAAGGACAGAGGGTACACGCAAAAATGTAGTTCATACCGATAAAGGTTTGTCTTTCGTTACTAAGTCCCTTTCGGCTATCCCTTTCCACATGAAGACAGGAGAGAGTAGGGCAGGGAAAAGAAGTGTCAAGAAAGGACGCCATATTTTTTTCCAGATAAACTTGACGTTCGACGCCATTTTAAGGTGCTCGCTGTGGTCCTCTACTGCACAACACCCACACTCATTTTTGACAATTTTTATCGTCGGTTTACTTTTTTTACAGCGTAAGCAAGCACCCCTTGACAACACGGCTCATCTGGCGTCACGTTGATTATGTGGCAACTTTAGGAAATTCGGAAAATGTCAAAAGCACTCACGGCACATCTTCTTTAGCCAGTTGTATTGGAGGGCAAATTCACTCATGGCAGTCTACCCACAGATTCAAATTTCGGCATCTTCTGGAAGCTTGGGGGATGAGCAGGACTACTATAAAGAACATCGTGGACCTATTTTAGTCATCCGTGGCGTCGCAAATGATAGAAAACTTTTTTACACAGATAATGAAGGAGCAGAGGGAGATAATGCTTTGGCATATATTTGCGATGATTCAATCCAACATTTTAGCACTACCACAAGTACAGTCAAACATACATAATCTTGGTTCTTTTGAAACGTTGCTTAATTCAGGAGGAAAAGACGTGAGAACCATTACGTTCCACAACGGAGGCACCACTGCAATCAGATACCAATGGCTGAGACAGCGTCCAACAAATGAAATGCAGCTTTTTCTTGCCAACCCAGGAGGGTCACTTGCGATGGAGAAAAAGAGAAAGAAAAAGGTGGGGCACAGTGAGATACACGTAGCATCTTGACCACGTATGACAACTTTTGATAGATCCCGTTGTTGCAAGAGGATGAGGATAGTACCGACACGGTGGTGAAAGGTCGAAGCTTAGAGTTCCGGCTAAAAGAATTACCTGGGGTCCTTCTCCCAGGACAGTCTCTTGAGTTCCCCGTTGTCTTTCGGAGTCTGAGGGCAGGGTATTTTTACGAAACCTTTTATCTTCTCACACACCCAATGCTCAAGGATGTCAACGGACGAGGCTACTCTATGAAACTTACTGGGATCTGCATGGACCCCGACTTATGGGTACCGTGAGAATGTCAAATGTTTGCTTATAAAACAATGATCCAAACTATAAAATTGGTTACAGGAAGGGACAAAAGCTGGCCCTGATTTGAATGATGCGTTAAAACACACTGCCACAAGTGGAATTGCAAAGGGAATAATGGATTCTATTCTCTTCAGCACGGTGTTCGTTGCACCTCGAGGACAAACCCCAATCGATGCTGCTTGTGGGGGCGAACCGAAGGATTTGGAGTTGGTTGAGAAGGAATCGTTTACAATGGTAAATGAAGAAGAAGAGGAGGAGGAGGAAGATGAGGAAGAAGAAGAAGAGGATGATGAGGAATAGGTTGGACTGCTGATATAGCTTTGAAAACTAGATACATTACATTCTATTAATCGCAAAGTATACAGTATATTGTAATTGCTACAAGGCAGATTAAACTTTAAATTTAATCCAAACTTTAATCCAAACTTTAAACGCTGGAAGAACTGGAGCTACTTGACTCCTTTCTGTCTCGTTTGCTTTTAGATTTCTTCGACTTGTGTTTTCTGTCTTTAGACATTTTTTTGTCCTCTTTTTTATTTTTCTTCTGTAGTTTCTTTAATTTCCTGCAAAATACAACTTTATTAGCGATCGGGACCACAAGTTACATATATAATCTTACCTGAACAGTTTCTTTTTCTGTTTTGTGGTTAAATTAGAAAGGAATGCTTCTTCTGGATTCATGTCACCACTCAATTCCAACATATCATGCGACCTACTTGGTCCAGGTTGGTGTTGTTCATCATCAGAATCCTCCTCCAGTAATTCCTAATTCAAATGGCATACTCGTTACGTGATTAGTTCGCTTATAATTGACTAGACTAAATGCAAAAGTCATTTTCAACAACTTTTATTTTACCTGGTTTTCCGCAGGAGCATTTTGTCTCACTCCCATAGCGCTACTTTTAATGGCGAGACCCTCCTCTCTCATTCTGTGCATCAGAAATAATGGATCGCTTTCTAACCCATCTGTCCCAGTAGCTTGGCCCCTTAGTGGACACTCTCTATCTAAAGGACGGGTCAAATGGCAAAGTAAACTGTTAGAGACTATGTATGTTTCTGAACGCTCATTTTCAATCCTTACCTGTGTTGATATGTCCCCATTTGTGGCATCGAATACAACGAACATTCCTGACTTGGATTCCAAAGGGTTGATCTCGAATTTCCTCATTCCCCTTGCAATAACTGAACAAAAACAAAAGCTATGTTAGTTTAGTCTCACAAAAAAACCTAAATTGCAGCACTTACTCCTCTCGAGGCGCGTTGTATTTCCTCTGCCATTCGTACTTGAACTCAGGCTCCCCTCCTGGCCCCGTTTCCTTCTCCTTTTCACGCTTCATCCCTGGGGGTGGTTCGTACATAAAGTTGACACTCAGTTTGTCCTTGCTCTCTTTGCTGATCATTGCCCTGTAGAAAAAAAAAATCCAAATGGATTAGAAAATGGGAAACAAAGATGACTTAATTAATTTCGTCTTGTCTTATTACTTGTTATTATATAGGTCCTGTTCCTTTTCATACTGTACCCTGAGTTCCTCCTGCTTCTTTTTGTACGCTTCGTCCTTCTGCTCTGCCATCCACACCCTCTTCAAGTTGTCCCTTGAGGCAGGGTGGAAGAACTTTTTGCACATGTAATTGTTAAACCCCTTCCCCATCTTGGAGCCCTTTGTGTCTCTTTCAAAAAACTAACTTTCCTCCAGCCAAGAACTTGTCAACAATTAAAAATCAAAATATTGGAGGAAGAACAGCAAACTTTTCGTTGGGATACGAGCTTTTCAACTTTCGTTCTGTTTTGGACGAAGCGGTCGCTCTACTCGTTGTCTGTCGCACTGAACCCAGACTGCTTGACTGCGTGACTAGATTCCTTTCGAATCTTCCAGGCGGTCCCACTCCTCGAATACGTGACTGCCAAGGTAAACAAATCAGTTGGTAAGAAGATCAGATGGTGAGGCCGGACAATTGATTTCATTTCCTTTGTGAGAAAAATTACTTGCAACTTGACTGGAGAGACTCTCCTTAAAAAATATGAAAGAACTCAGGTAAGTTTGTGTTGAATTGTCATTTTAGCGAGGATGATAAAGATTTTACTTATTTTTTGTACTGGCTGTTTTGAAGCCCCGTCGTGTCATGAGCAGTACAACTGGGACCAATTTTTGGGATGCGAATAAGTGCTACGAGAACGGGTCAATCTTTTTCAATTGATGGAATTGTGAAACTGTCCAAATGGTGAGGTGAATAAATTGTTGACAGTCAATGTTTTGTAAGTACAAATCTTTTTTTTACATTCATCTTTTGTGTGAGATAGACTTGTTGAGGCAGGTGTGGGCGCATAAAAGTCCAAGGTCCTCCAGCCAGAAGGTACCACGGGTTTGGCGAATAAGTTTTTAAAACAGGAGGGGTTCTATGGAGAAATAGCTTACAATTGAGTCAGCCTGAAGCCTATTTGTCTTAGAGCACTCCAAGCTTATTTGCCCAATCTGATTTGATCTGACATTAACGGTTCTTGTAGTATTATTTGTAGACCAGTACCATCAGTACTGAATCGATCTGCCTGCAGCAGCAGGTCTAAAGTGTAATTCAGATTCATCAGTTACATTATTGCATGTGACATTTGGCTTGGCGTACCCGTAGCGGTCAGGTAAATGCAATTCCCATTAAAAACCCCTTCATAAGCAATTGAATGGATTCGAACATGATTGAAACTTTAAGTTCAAATCCATCAGACGGTGCAGGAGGTTTAGTAAAAGAGTACTGTAAAGGTTTTTCAGAAAATGAATCGAATTTTTTTTATCTTGTTATAAGAATTACTCGTAATACGGTAAATATGAAATCATTTTCTTTCATGCTTGCAATAGACTCTTAAATTCATTTTGTCCAGCACCATCACGAGGACGAGATCAGCAGACCAGGCGAAGCGAAACTCACAGAGGAATCGAAAATACTGAAGCCGAAGAAAGGCCAAGGCCAAGGCCACAAGACACAAAAGAACGACTGATCTGGAAGGAGATGAAAGAAAGGTAAGAAAGATAGAAGACGTTTCCCTGAGCTTTTGGACAAACAAGGTAAGAATTACGAATTTACTACTTTTTAGTTAAGGTTGGCACTTGGCACTATGCTTTGGGGTTTGGGGGCGACGATTTCCGATAGTGTAAAATGATCATTAGAAATGTGGAGCCATCATTTTCGAATCATAATTACGAATATTCTCCAAGAACACATTCATATACATTATTCTGCTGTCAACGAGAACGAGTTTGTTTTAGGTTTTCCTTCACTACTGCTTCGCGTGGCATGATAAAGATATCGAATCGACACAAGGCGCAGAGAGTCAATGTGGTCCAACAGAAACAGACACGACTTGTTCACGTGGGACATGCGTGTAACTCTTTATTTAATGACCTCATGCTGAATGCAAGCTTTGTGAATGCTAAAGCGTCTGGCTGGCTGGTTTGGTTTTGGTAGTTCAACTTTCAAGCAAAAAATTGTATGCAGGCATGATGAGAACTTTGTAAAAGGTTTGAGGAAGTATTGCAGCCAAGGCTTAAAACGGTTTAACGGCAATAATACCATTGCATAAAGAACTTTCCAAATTGTTCATCTCGGGGCCATTGTGTAGTAGCATCGCTGGTGCAGTTGCAGTTTGTTGTTGTCGACCGACAGCATCATTGTTGGTTGGTTGTTTTTTTCTGTTTTTTTTGGATAGCAGGTCATAAAATCTAAAATCCATATTTTTGTTGTCCATCACGGGAAAATATCTTATCAATGGTTGGTAAGTCTAAAAGTTGAACTAAGTTTATTGACACTTTACTTTGACAGACTCGAACTCTTTCTTTCTAATAATGGTAATTTCTTAGAGTTCAATATTTTTAAGTGCATCATTGTGGTACGAAGATTTCAATATAGCGTTACAATTTGTATAGGGGTAGAGTTTGGCTTAGCTTTGACCCGAACTTACATAAGATAAAACTCAATCCGTTCTCAAACCTATTTGCATCCTGACATTTATTCGAGGTTGAGAGACAAAGATAGGATAAAAGATAACCTCAAACCACCCAAGATGGGTTAAAATTGGCTATAATCAAATCCTTAAGACCACATGCAATCAAACTTTTTGCACCAGTACAAAGTCCAAGAAAACAAGCATTATCGCACACAAGTTGCTTCTTATTGCGACTGTTGCTTCAGTTGACGATTGACTCTCGTACATGTAACTTCAACTTGCTAAAAAAATTGGTATTTCTCACAGATTTTGGTTGGAGACTACAACTCATCGACATGTGAAGACACAAGCACAGCTTAAGAAATATCCGTCTAAAAAAATACCCCCATTTAACTTTCTGGTGAACTCTGAGTGTTTCTAGTGTGTCAAATGAACCAAAGAGAAAAAGACTTGTTTAAGTGTAAGCCTTCGGCCTTTGAGGATTGTGTCAAAATTCGCGTTCGCCTTTGTCAACTCCACCACACCTTCAAGTGGCTTCATCTCACAATCGCCCTTCATAGTTATTTAGTATTTCTTATCCCTTCGGACGCCAGTGAATTGCTGTAAAGTGTTTAGGATAGTTTTTTTCATTGTTTTGTTATCGCACATCGAACGCATCGCCTATATTTATTTGTTACCTACTAAAGATAAGAACGCATAATTACTAACTCTAGTCGAAATTGGACCTTTTGATACTGAACTTTAAAAAAAGCAAAATGCAAGCCCTCATTCAACAAACTCTTCGACACTCTTCACCTCTTCGCAATGCAATCCTTCCTGGGGCAACTCGAACACTTGCGTCAGTCCGGACTTATGCGGTTGCAAAGCAGGCTGGTGATGATAAGAATGTGGAAAAATCAGTCTTCATTTCACAGTCTACGGACGTTCACACGAATTTGGCATTAGAGGATTGGATTTATCGCAACTTCAATTTTGACAAGCATCGAATTCTCCTGCTCTGGTGTAATGATCCTTGTGTGGTAATCGGGAGACATCAAAATCCCTGGTCTGAGGTAAAAAGCTAACCCTGCTGACTGATAGGGATTATAAGAATACATGGGTCATCATAATTTATTGAACTCCTTTTGGCCGTCAGGTTGACGTGTCATTAGCTGACGAGTCCAAGTTGCCTGTTGTGCGAAGAAACTCTGGTGGAGGCTGTGTCTACCACGATCAGGGAAACCTGAACTGCACATTTTTCACTCCCAGGGATGGCTATGATAGGAAGTCCAACCTGGAGCTCATATGCCGGGCGCTGAAAAGGAAATTTGATATTAATTCAGAAGTGTCCTCTAGGCTGGACATTAATATGGAAGGCTGCAAGGTATGACACTACTGGAAAATGAGATTAAAGCGTAGGGCAGTTAGAGCATAGTGGTTCAGGCATTTTGTATGCTGACCAGGAATTTAATTTGAAACCTATAAAAAATATTGTCAACACTTTGGTTTGACTTTGAAATCAAGGGGTCTGGTAATCTGAAATATTGATGAATTCCGGTAGATTTCTGGAACCGCAGCCAAGTTGGGCAAAAACGCATATCATCACTGCACCGTTCTTGTCGACGCGGACATGAAGAAACTTACGACCTTACTGAACCCAGAAATGGTAAATGTTTGAGAGAGAGTGTGTGCAATAATTAGAGCACGCCTTACATGCTTAAGTTGGTTTGGTTTAGGAAAAGAAAATTGAGTCAAAGGCAACCAAGAGTGTCAAAGCACCGGTTAAAAATCTGAAGAGCAAAGATGCCTCCATAAATGTCGACAATGTTCTTACTTCCATTGGCTATGAGTTTCTGCGTACCGACAGCAATGGTCACGATGGGGGTGAGAAGGAACTCCAGCATAACAGAGGCTTTCAAATGGCCAACCCAACAGACGAATGGTATGTACTCATAACTGACTCAACATGATTGATTGTAAGGTGCGCCAATTAACATAAAGAACATATATAATGCTAGGTATCCTGGGTTGGGTAAGCTCCGATCTGATTTAAAAGGCTGGGACTGGAATTTTGGAAAGACTCCAGAGTTCACTGTTCATCAGAATTATCCGATGAGCAGCACAATCCATCAAGACAGCACACCCACCATGGAGTTTCACATGAAAGTTGTGAAGGGGCGGATTGAGACTGCTCACCTCCAGTTACCTGCGGACCAAGGGCAAATGATGGACTCCACTACGATGGCCGATCTCTACGCCTTCATCAATTCATTGAAAGATCGTCCATTTAGACCAGATATTTTGGCAGCATTTGAGGGACTTCTCTTCAAAAACACAAGCGAAGTGAGTTGGAATTCTTCTGAGCGAGCGATGAGACAAATGTCTGAGTCATTGTTGATTGCGTAAAATGGTGTATGGTGTATGAAGCGAAGGTTAAGTTAAAAATGCATTATTGTTTGTTTTGAGAAACTCAATTTAAAGTACGTAAGAATGTTTGGGGAAATCTGCCCATGAGGATTAATAGAATAACTGTGTCAACTGATTGGCTATTGTTGGTAAATTAAAAAGTGTTGAAATGCGATTAGGAGAAAGTTGAGGTTTGAGGGAGGTACGCCGTCGTGGTTCTTGGTTAGTGGTAGTTGCTGATTATGTTTCCACATCGTGTCGGTGGTATATTTATTATGTTATAACCTAATTACTCTCCTCATATACTAATAATGTCAAAACTGATGAAATACTTCGACATTACGTAATTAGTGTGGTTTTGTTTTCTCCAATAATTATTATAAACCTAAGAATAAAATTCCATTCCAGATACTCGTACTGCTTTCGAAGTGCAATAATCGATTTCAACTCCAACTAATTTTCATTCTTTATTTTTCATTAGTGGTTATATTGATTGATGCATGTACAAAACTTTAGTAACAAGTGATTCGCTATTTTTAGTAGTTTATGATTTATATGATACAGCCTGGTAGTTTGCATTATCGTTTTGATTAGTCTAAATTCTAATAGACTAGCACTAACCGTTGGGTTTGTGTTTGGAAATCGTAATTCACAACCATATTAGAGTATCTTAACTTGTAACAAAAACTTACATGCTACTTACATTTTTATTACACTACTGTGTAGTATGGCGCAAGTTTGATACTATCGACTCAACTATCTTA
>JAQIWU010002685.1:0-11514 GCA_034696445.1 Isotomiella minor
ACCAATGATATTTGAGATACTTTTTAAACTTGAAGTACTGCGACCAGGATTTAGAAGTTGTCAAACTATGAAGTGCAAGATGGTGGTTAAGAAAAGATGTTTCGAATTGCTAAATTTGCATTCTGCAAAATGATTACTGCAGTCGCAACGACAGTTGTCCCAAATGTTATTTGATTCATGATTCATCAGACAGACGTGATAAGTACATCCCATGCTAAGGCTATTAACAGTAATTTGAAATTGTTTAGACATATTTTTTTTATCATGTTCACGCTTTGCTTTATGCAATCTGTGATCTATCGCTCAATCATCATCGCAAGAGAAAGTTGAACGATCATGCAATTAGTGCGGTCTATGCATTGAAAATTAGCATCGCCTTTGTCCCATCGTAAATTATTATTATTAACTTTATGACAGTTGTGCTGCTATCATCATAAAATGAGGAATAATGAATAAGGAACTCATGTCCAAATGCAGCAAAATGTATCATCCTACGCCGTTCGATAATGTTTTTTTTTCCAAAAGGTGTGAAAAACATGACGGCTATTATCCTCTGTAAGAGATAAATATGGCTTTACAATAACTTTACGAGTTAGTCTTTGTTCTATGTACAGAAAGATAATAAAAATTCTCAGCAACGATATCATTATCGTCATAAACTTGTGAACTAGGTCAATGCTTTGAGATATTACCTTCATTTTCATTAGAAAAGTGAAATATCAACCGCAATAGCATCTTTCTTGTGTAGAGTTTCGGCGTTATTGGATTGAAAAATTCTAGCGATTGCAATATCATACTCGTTAAAAACAGGGAGATGTTAAAGGTGAGTTATTGTTAAAAATCCAAAAGAACGAGAATTATCATATTTTTGTTATTCGCATATTTGGAAAAAGTTCAAAGTTGCAAAAACGGCAATGACTTGTGTGGGTTATGTGGTATATGAACGATCATGAAATGATGCTTCTAGCCACAATTCTACCATGCAACTAGTGACTTTAATGAATTCACAGTGATCACATCACGCTTGGTCTCAAAAATCGACTTAGCTTACTTAATTCCTGTTTTTTGACATCGATTGAGCCCACTTGTCTACTTGAACCTAGCCTACTTTTCCAAAGTAGCCATTTATCATCACTGCACATTCACGATCGTGGTAAGATACCTAAGATGACTCAGACCATCAATCTCTCCTTAAATAGCATGATGAAAAATATATACCAAACAAGAAATGTAAAGTTGTTGCCATTTTGAACAAAAATTAAAAAACGAAGTAGGAAATTCTCTCAAAGATAGTTTGGCCACTTACAAGATTTAGGAAGGAGAAGTAGTACGGTTATAAACGTGAGCGTTTTCCATATTAGAGGAGGCGAATCAATAAATTTCCAAATATGACCAGATCCAGTAGCTCTTCCGCAACTCCTACTGTTGGGCCACACCAGGGCCGTTACCACCACCATAGCTGTGGACCCGTCACATCAATCCAGCACCGCGGACAATGGTGTCCTCACCATTGCGGACACGCGACCTCCGTTTCCTTCTCCACTTTTAGCAATATAACTTTATCAACGTTTCAAGACCCTGAAGGCCCCAAAAAGCAAGTCTCCTTGACGGGGGATGCCTTCAGCAGGAACTTCAAGGGGCACCTTATCACTGCCGGTCTGAACCTAATGCCAAGAAGGTTCACAACTCACTGCAGGATCTAACTTCATGTTGGATGAATGGCAAGTCTCACTTTGATTTTGACAGTGACTGCAGCTCAACATAGCCAACCTGCCAAGAAAATAGTACATCAAAAGCCAAGCCAAATGAGAGGTGAGGTGAGACTTGCGCTTTTCATTTTGCAGGTGCAATGTTAGAAGAGGTAGAGGTAAAGGTAAAGCATACAAACAGAAATGCGAATGTGTACCTACTACCATTCAAGTTGTACTATAACTTATGATACGCGAATAAAAAGTGCATCTTTTCTTTTATCCCAATTCAATTCAACTGTGCTTTTCGTTTTTACAACTCAAAGGCACGCTACAGTAAACGCAAGTTATTTCAAACTAACAAAAACGTACTTTAGATAAAAGAAATCCAATGCAAGACTATAGACTATGGGCGAAAGGAGGAGCACTCAAGGAAGTTAGCAAAAATGTTAAATGTAGCAACAAGCAGTCTGTATGTATGATACCTATTGAGTTTTGATGTTATTGCTAACAATTTTCAATGAAATTGAACAGCGTGGATTTCTTTTCTCATCGCATTGAACAATAAATTGTCATCATCTCCTCCTTGCAAAAAAAGTGAAGCAAGTTTGAATGAAGAAAAGTATAACAGGAAAGTATGTGGTGCAAGAAAATCTAGAACGAGAGTGTGAGTGATGATACGATATGATACAGATTAATGATGATGAGCTATAACAATATTTTCATTGCTGCAATTACCTCTTGCCTGCAGTATGTAAACTTGTGTAAAAAAGAAGGGGGCTGTCAAAAGCAAAGTGCTTATTGCGACTTCCCTTGCACTTCAAATCAGATACCTTCTTTATGGCACTATTTTGTACGATGTGCGACAATTTAGTTTAGCTAAAAAAAACTTTACAGTTGGAGTGGCTATGAAGATTATTGACTAAACGCAAATATAGTAAAACTATACGCAAATTAGCAATGACAGAGATTTGCTTTAAGAAGGTACTTAAATTAATTATGTCGTAGGCGAATAAATTACAGGTTTAGGCAGGCAATTTTCTCCGAGGCCCCGAAAGGTTATGCCGAAAGCTATCTCTGGTAAATAAATACCCATTCGTAAAAAATGCCATGCTAAGGTTCTATTGGTTGTAGGTCTATACAAAGGGAACTTTAGGAATAGGAAAATTATAGTAATGACTTTTTTGTAATTCTTTATAGGTAAGACAAGGATTTTTTGCAAAATGTCTTTGAATTTTCTGTGATAATGGGGAATTATTGTTCTCCAAAAACTTTATTTCTTAACGTTTCTATCATATTTAGCTCAGATAAATTGAATTGTCCATGAAACAATGGTGGATACAACAATAGGACTGAACTGACTTTTTCATTTCAGAAAACGCAATCCGTCCAGCACTCTCTCCCTTGCCCAATTGCACAGCATTTTTCACTTTTCTTCCTGGCAAATACCAACCAACCACCATTTCATTGAACAAGACATTGGCGACGGATTTACGCTTCTTGTGCAATTATGATTGTCTTCTGAAGTTCCGTTTAATAAACAGTTCGTCATGTCCATCTTAGCGTATGGAAACTGCCAGAAATCTACTGCTAAAAAATGAAATTCTTTTTAAACCACATTTAATGAATGACCATTCCACTAATCTATTTCTGTTTGAACTTACTATTACTTTAGTCATCATTAATAGGATCCCAACGTTTTAGTTTGTTTTAGAAAGTTGTTGATGTGAAGTGAACAACAGTTGGCTTGGGCTGCCACCGACAATGAATAGGAAATAACATTATGTGTATGAATGGAAGCCAACGAATTTCGTTGTTAATTTATTAATTAATAAAGTTTTTAGGTTAATAGAAACAGAGGAGTTCTTAAATTGTGGACGCTTTCATTGTCATCACTAACTTCGGATGGTAGATGCAAATCAACTACGTGTCTCAAAGTCCCCAAAAATTGCAAGATTTTGTGAATAAAACCGTTAAAATAATAACTCACAGTAAAAAACTAAATCAAAAAATGATTGTTTTGTAGGCGTTGAATATCAATATCCAATTATCTCATCTCACTATCCCAAGGGAGGTCTTTTTGTATTATAATAATTGGTTTATGGTCATCAAGCCCTGTGTCTTGACGCACGAACGTATCATTTTCAACCGCCAAGGGATATCAAGCATTCTAAGGATAGGAAAAAGGACTCTTAAGATTTTCAAACGGAAAACTTAACTAATTGCTGTACTTTCGTAAGACAGATTTGCTCCTGAACAAATTAAGATTTTGCAGTTGATGCTTACTGATTCATTCCAATCAAATTCTAACTCTTTCCTCTGCAACTTTGTTCTTTTGATCAAAAACGTAATAGCCGCTCTATTACAGTTACCCATATACGATTTACGTTTTCGGTTTATTCATTTGAAATCTAAAGTCATTATCCAACCGTTTTCAGCTTCATAACTACCTAATTTCTTAAACATAATTCGCATTCACCACCTTCTCTCTACTTTCAGTTTACAAAAAAGCGGAAGTACGGTAGAGTTGAAGTTGCATAAGCGTAATAGAGTACTGTTCAATTAGCTTATATAGCTTAACTGCTTCCATAATAGTAAATCACCACAGCCATCAACAAGTTAATTGTTGTAACACTAGTTTGTAAAGTACATGATGGTGATGAAACCCACTACTTAAGCAACAACAATGGAACCTTGTTTCAACCTACCACGTGCAGTCGAATAATTTTTTGAAACTTTGAAAAGTATTGGCAGGCCTACTGACCATTTCTTCTTCCGCACCGCACCAGCAGTGCGGAAGAATAATGCACTATGTAATACCTAACGCCTAATGTCTACGAGTATAAGGAATTGCGTACTTTTGTTTGTATGATTTTTGCGTTTGTTGGACATTATGGAGGATATAATCAATGAGTACTCACACGATAAATAATGCAATTAAGAGTATTTATCAAATGTCTTAGGAAAGAAGTAGACAATCCAGTTTCTCATCTCATATGCCCCCTACATGCGATTAGTAGATTTGACAGGCTGTACACATTTGCATAATTGGTTCATAATTCTGGAAATACGTTCACACTATATATACTCGGAAGAGATCTTCAAATATACATGGGCTATCTTCCTGGATAAAAGTCTATATAAAACCTATCGCGTTCTTCACTAACCCTCTTTGTTCCAGGCCACATTAGTCTTCAATAAAATGGAGCCATTAACTAAAGTAAGCCATTTTTATTGATCTGTTGAAGAATTATTAAATGTCCACTTTTGGACATTTAAGTTATTTTTAGTTGCTCTACTTGCTTGTGTGGAAGGAAGAGGTGTACTTCCTTCTCTTAAAAACCACCACGCACTGGAACTCTTTCGCATGCACTGCTTGGAAGGGAAAGAGTCTCCACCGGATGCAGATATTCATTGTGATTTCTCAAATGCTGACGAGGTTGAGGAAGAAAATCTCCACTACACCGTAGAATTACCTGCACACGTCGTCAGCGGAAAGGAACAAATTGTTTTCGCCCAACCTCCTCCTGTTCACTACAGGCATGACTTGACGCTGAAAGGGACCTCCTCGTCGGGGGCTGGAAAAGCTGTCATTTTCATTCGCCCTGCAAAAGCAGTTCATGAAGTCAAAGTCTACGATGAAACAACCAAAGAAGAGGGGACAGCAGAGAAACCTAAAGTTTACTTTTTAAAGGATAAGGAGTCAAAATCCGAGCATTCGGACATATCAGTGACTAAGGCAGATTCATAAGGCATTTGCAGTTGTATGTTCACAGTGTATGAATTCTAACCAAAGAACTGCCTTGAATAAATTACAGATTTTTTAACCATTTATAAAAACTTATAGAGAAATGAATTGTCTGGGATAGGGGTTCCGAATTTGAGGAGACATTTCTTGTGAAAGTCTTGAGAAAGGTTAATTAATTTGAATGTTTTAGGTGATGAAAACATGAGTCATCGATGGTAAAATCCATTATGGCAGCAGACACAGTTTGATTGAATACCACACCACAAAACAAACTGTTGTTTAAATACCAGACAGATAAAAACGGAGGGATGAATAATTAAAGGCAGATGCTTCCGCATCCTACAATTTTACACTTTAATCCAAAGGCATAACATATCATTTTACTTTTTGAAATAGTAAGGCACATAACTGGTTGAAAGTTGAAAGTGTTCCTTTTGAATAACTTTTGAATTAGTTACAAGCTATGCAGCGAATGCATTTATAAAGTTGGAGAACACGATACACACTTTGTTTGCTATGAATCTCACTTTTTTATAGCAAGAAATGCATTTTTTTCTATGTCGCATCGAAATGTTGAACATTATTTTTCACACCCTGAAAACCACCGTTGAATTGCTTCTTTTACCTAGAATTTCTCATAATTTGTTTGAGGTGGTTGGCGTTAGTGTTATGATCATGTCGATTTCAATTTTAGAATGCAAGGTAATCTGGAAACAAATTATCTTCAAATTTACAGGCAAAATAAACTTTCTTTTCAACATTTTTTATTTTCATTTCGAGACTAGAGCTAGGACAAGTAAATTACATTTTGTAAGAGAAATAAGTTGATAGACGAAAATGGGTAAAATGAGATTTGGTGATAAGTTCGGAGTTCGCATATTGAAGATGGTGACTTAAAGTTAGTATAAAGAAGATGTACAAAATCTAGCACTTGATGTCCAACTGCAAAATAAAAAAGAAACCAGTACATTAGACATGTCAAAATAATTAGGTACAAACAGGCCAAAGGAAACAAACATCTATAATTATAAAAACGCAAACTAATTTACCTTTTCTTCCTCCTTCATGGTACAATAAAGGTATTGGGCGGGGGACTTGCATTCATTATCTTTCGTCATCATTGCCCCGTTGGCCTTTTCTATAGTTGAGAGAAGAATATGCAAATTTTAAAGCCAGTGATATAGAAAAAAAGAAGAGACGTGGATTTTAGTTGCTTTACCTGCTTCATCGACACACTTCATTGAGTAATCAACAATCTTCTTCTGAAAATCTGAATCCAAGACGTGGTCAGTAATGTCCTTCTTGATTGAATCGCGATCAAACTTCATGTCCTTAATCTGTGTCAAACGAACGGTAATTAAAGAGTGCACCACAATTGTTATCTATGCTTTTATCATGCACTTACAAACTTCATTTCGTTCATGAAGCACTTTCCAAAGCACTGAAACGAATAGAAAGGAAGAGAATTTCAAAGTTGACATCCGAGTTCAATTGTCTTATATGTACTCACCTTATCATCATAAGTAGCTGTGAAGTCCTTCTCTTCCTTTGGCATGTCCTCCTGTTTGAGTTTCAAGGTTTGGGTGCACTTATCGGAGGCAGCGGCATGGCTGGTGTCAGACTTGAACTTTTTAGAGCAGTCTTGTTCAGCTCCGAAACCCGAAGCAATGGTTACCAACAGGATAACGAAAATTTGAGACTGCATTTTGAGACGAGTATAGTATTTGTCACGGAAAGACTAAAATAAAAAGCTTAGAAAACAGTGGAAGGAAGAATGGTGGTGTGATGAAATGGCACAAACTAAACTGTGATAATTTGTCCAGGGAAGTCCACGTATTTATACGAGATGCATAATTTGCATGCTAATTAGCAGAGGCATTAAGACTTGGATGAAAACATCAAAAGTGAGGCATTAGTCATAGTTTAGCTCGTAGGACATTAACAACGCGATCATCTTGCTAATTGTTCTTAATATAACCAAGGTTGAAGGAGGTGTATGAGGCTAACACTAATTGGAAAGTTTTTGTAAACTTAAGTAAACGACCAGCAATGTAGGGTTTGGTCTTGGTGAATCATCCAGGACGATGGATGTACCTACACGCCATCATTAACGAAAGATGGAAAAAGTACCTGGCTTTTTCCATTTGCCTTGATGAAAAGTACATCTTTTGTAAACTTAATTACTGATGGATAAATGCATTCCTAAAACTTATCATGCGTTGTTGTAAAATTGAAAGCAAGTATTTGATGGACAAATAAGCATTCCTGGAAAGAAACCGTTTGGTAGTCTAAACAATTAGCACGTCGTGTTGTCCAAGCGAATATAATACTTCGCGGAACAGACTATACAATACGGGTAACTATTACATAACCAAGTTTCCAGATAATGGGTGAAAGGGTAACAAAAACCGATAAGCAATATGGGGCTCAGGCACAATTTCGAAATTGCTGATTTAATTGTTTGGGACATCGCTACGTATCACAGTTTCGTCGTTTTATAACCTGTCAACAGGTCGATAGTTTCAAAAAATACTCGGAAGCGTAACAATTTTGCTGACTTTGTTCTAGTTTTTTAATATATTTATTGTTGACCTCATCAATTTGTTGATGTACAGTGCTGATGTTTCTTCCTCTTGATGAGCCTCATTTCTTTTTCTGCATTTTTCTCCAGGAACCATATTCGATATGTCTGTACATTGTCAGTCTCACGCTGCCTCATGTATCAGTTTTAGAGAAAATCTCTTTTCTTCTTGTCCTCAAGACAAGACTTTGGGTCATATTGCATATTGTGCTCCAAAACCAGTCACCTAAATGGCCAGGTACTTGAACGTCCTACTCATCATCAGCGTTCTTTCAAATAAATAAACAATAATACTCTAATGGCATCCTCTACTCTTCTGGTCGACGTGTGTCAACAAATTGTTGTCAATTTCGAAACGATAATAGACCTACTACTCTCTTAATGTATTATCCAATTCAATTTGTCCCAAAAAACAACGATAGGAAATGACCCGAATATCCCAAGAAAAGTGAAAGTGAAAACCCTTTGCGTGATAATGATGATACAGATTGAAGAGAGAGGGAAAGTGAGACAAAATGTGTACGTGAGTGTGTGCGTGAGCAATCGTAAAACCAACTGATGGATGATGAACAGATGTGATGTAAACACTTTGTCCAGATGAGACTCTTTGTGATACAAATTTTCTGCTGGAGTTGATTCGGTTCAATTCAATTCCACCTCTACCTGTCTCTAATTACATTACAACATGCACGGTCTAATCTAATACTAATGAGGGTGACGACGTGAGTAACAACTTCGGTGTGGTTATCACTATCACTTCGTGAATATAACGGCGTTGTTTCGAAACAAAGGACCTCAGGAAGAAAAGTGTTGTTTTTATTTTTTGACTGAAAGTTAATGAAGCTCGAGAACAGAAGACACTTGACAAAGCGACATTACAAAGACATGAGCACGACTTCTCTGGGGGAGGAGGTGGACATAGGAGACGAACCTTCAGAAGAGATTGACGACGACGACGCTGAGGGGAAGATGAAGTTCTACCCCTTTGTAAAGGGACAAGTTCCAAGATACCATTATCAAGATCCGGAGGGACTTGGTTTGGTGGCTACTCAGGTAGGAATAGTTGTATTGCCTCTTTATGATGATCAACTAAATCTCGTCTGTTTTATAGATACCTGTCATCCTCACAGGCTCAGATTTAGTGGGGACTGCGTCCAAGTGGGATCTACCGTACTTAGAACAGCACTTGGGCCCTGGGCTGTTTGCAGTCTTCTGTCACAACAGTGAGAATGACCGGAAGGGAGGAAGTAGTGACAGTGAGGGATCGAGGTCTCCAAAACTGAACCGCGACCCCGACTCTTCTGATCCTATGGTCGATGCTCAAGAGCGGATTCCGCTGAACCACCCCTTTGGCCCCTCAGTCCCTATCCCAGCTCCCAATGACCCTTCGGAGAGTTATAAGAAACCAAAGCTGTCAAGAAAACGTGCCAGATCGAAGTCTAGTCTTCATGTCTTCAAATACTTTGACGATAAAAAGCTACAAGCGCTTCAAGATAAGAGTACCTTTCAACAGGACATTGTGAGATTAGAAATGACCTTTGAAGATTTTCTGCGAAGGTATAGAGGTGACAGGTATGTAGTTGCAACGAAACCTATGTAAATCCAAAATATATGTAATGTTCAAACTCCCTATTACAGGAAAAAAGAAAGGGTGTATCTTCAGCAACCTCTGAGCAATACTGTAGGGAGACAGATTGCAACCGATTTCGTAGGATTCAACTGGAATTGGGCAATGGAAATGCAAAAACACTGGGGATGGGGTCCCCTTACATCTAATTTACTACTCATCGGACAAAAGGTAAATGGTCATGTCATAAGCAAATGATGGAATCCTTGTATGTAACGTTACTTTCTTTTGAATTGTATAACAGGGGAACATCACTCCTTGCCATTACGACGAACAGCAGAATTTATTCTGTCAACTGCAAGGATCAAAGCGCTTTCTTCTGTTTTCGCCAGACAATTTCTTTGCTCTTTATCCGTATCCTGTACATCACCCGCACGATAGACAATCACAAGTACGTCCGAATGACACGTTATCTTACAACGGATTTTGTTCTTCACAAACGACTTTCTTTTACAGGTCAATTTGGACCAGCCGGATATGTCAAGTTTTCCTAATTTCGCAAATTCTAGAGCCGTGGAAGCCATTGTACATCCTGGTGACATTTTGTATATTCCAATGTATTGGTGGCATCATGTAATTAATTTGGAGGATACAATTGCTATAAACTTCTGGCATAAAGTAAGGTTACCGTTACCGGTTCCTCTTCAAGATAAAGATTGGAAATATTTATTCATAACCTATGAAATAACCTATTTCAGGCTGGTGCAAATCCGGTATCAGTGGAGTATCCTCTCAAGGCTCGCCAGAAGGTAGCGATGATTCGAAATGTAGAGAAAATGCTTTTAGAAGCCCTTCAAGACCAACAAGAGCTGTCCACTGTCCTACATTGGATGGTTGATGGCAGATTTTAATCCTAAGACTAGATCTATATGTCATTTGTCCCGACGTTGAGTCGTAAGTACTACTTCGACTGCAAGCCGCAACCACAACTGTTGAAGTATTTTAACACTAGATTTTAGGTAGCATAGTTAAAGATTTAAGGCGGAACTGAGTTCATAAATGACCTGATGAAAAATAAATTGTACAAATGGACGTGAGACTCACATTCTATTTGTCTTTTATTTGTCAACGAAATAGTTTATGATAGGACTAGCATGGCAGATTTATAACTACGAATCCATAATTCTAATAACAGTAAGTGATTATTGATAAGCATACTACGGCTTTGCCAGGGACTGAATTGCAACGGCTACTTCTTCCGAACTTTTATTTGAGACGACGAGGCTGTTTTCTTTTCCAAATGCTGTAAAAAAAGTACCTCATTATCACACTATTGTGGCTGTTATGAATGAAAAATGAGAGGCCTTACCGTATCTGGCGTAAATCTTGGGAGTCACATTGGAACACTCTCTGACCAAGATGGGGAAGCCAGGATTTGCCTTTTTCAGTGGGACGTACTTCTGCTCAACCCAGTCCCTATACAGCAAAAACAATCAAAAATGAACACGACCAATTTTCAAATCCTGACTTACCTCACGCCCTTGGAAGCAGGGGATTTTTGACAAAGGTGGATCCGAAGTTCCCGAATAGCTGGTCCGAATTTTGAAGCCATTTTTTTGCGAATTACTTTAATTTTTACAAAAGTTTTCAGCCACAGCCACCTGAATTCAGAGAAGAGTAGGGCTTTCTGAGAAATTGGAATCCTGTACGCGCGGCCGACATCCACTAAATTATGTATTCGAGTTTGACGATGATAGGGTCATTGGGAAGTTCCATATAGACAAAGTGGAAGTGAAAGCAGGTGACCCACATAAAGTCCATTGGTTCAGTTTAAAAATATAGGACCCAGGTAAAATCCAAAGTTTACTTTCACTTTCGACTCGGAAGTGGACTGGTTCGCCCAACTTTGTCTTTTCTCATTTATTTAGGT